>WYDI02028848.1:0-50836 GCA_009867235.2 Psittacus erithacus
TAGAATATGCTGTGATAAATGTGATCATTGTACCCTGTGTGGATCTGACAATTTGGGACCATTATAATCAGTGTGATTAGCAGCCTTCCAGTATCTGAAGCGGGCCTAAAAGGATGCTGGAGAGGGACTCTTCATCAGGGACTGTAGTGATAGAACAAGGGGTAATGGGTTTAAACTTAAACAGAGTTAAGTTCACATTAGATATAAGGAAGAAGTTCCTTAATGTGAGGGTGATGAGGTACTAGAACAGGCTGCCCAGAGAAGTGGTAAATGCTCCATCCCTAGCAGTGTTCAAGACCAAGTGGGACAGAGACTTGGGGGACATGATCTGCTGTGAGGCATCCCTGCCCATGGAAGGGGGTTTGGAACTAGATGATCTTAAGATCCTTTCCAACCCTAACTATTCTGTGATTCTATGAACACTCTACTGTCTCCTGTGCTGTTCTGTCTTTGCTCACTCAATCTTCTGTCTTTACACTCAAGCCACAATCCACTCTCTACTGAATAGGTCTCATCTGCTTTTGCTTTTTAAGACCATTATCTATGCTAAGCTTTGGGTACATCAAATGAACGCTTTACACTGTAAAGAGAATTACTTTATGGAGCCCTAATCAAGAGCGCCAACTCATTTGTAGCCTTCATTATCTGTGTTTATTAGCATATATTTACAGCCAATTGAACCATGCTTATACAGGCGATAACCAGGCTCTCCAGAAAATTATCCCTGGAAGCTATGAGATGTCAAAGTCTCCAGATGGGTTTAACAATAGGAATTCTCTCTGAAAGGATGTGCTGGAAGAGACCAGTCCTTAAACTGAGCTATACAGGACCAGGTTAGATGGGGCTCTGAACAACCTGAACTAGTGAAAGGTGTCCCTACCTGTGGCAGGGGGCTTGGAACTAGATGGCTTTTAAGGTCTCTTACAACCCAAACCATTCTGTGACTATATAATATGGGGTTCTATCCATCTGCACAAACTGGAAAAGCCCTATCTGTTCCTTGATTAGAGCTTTAAGTCTTTGCCTTCATTATCAAAGCCTGCCTTTGTAGATCCACCACTCCGGAAGAAATTCTGCCAAGGGCTAAGTGAAACCACCCTTATCTGAACAATTATGCATTGTACTCAGAGGCTGTTTCAAGACGATTTATATTGCCCTACTGTTATGACTTTTCTTTAGAGAAATAACTCTTTCCAACTGTGACGAGAAAGCAGGACATGTTTAGAGGCAGCCAGCATTCTCTCATGGCACACAAATGAGCTTCCATACCTGTTTTGTCTTCTCAAGTTCCTGCTTGAGAATATGGTTCTCCTGCTCCAGCATACGAGCTTGAACCTTCATTTTCGACAGCTCCATCTCCAAGGAAGACACCATATTTGATGACTGCAAAAAGTAAAAAGGCTCACATTTCAACATAGGAGACATGCAGAGTAACAAAGATTAACTAGAGGATGCTGCAGCCAGTGACTTGCTTGGAGCTGGGATGGCACTGTACTGCATAGAACAGAAGCTGGAAAATGCAGGTAAATCTTTAGCATCACTAAGCTCCATTTTCAAGACAAACCTGAACACTTCTGCTTCCCTGCTATTGACTGCTGCCAGGCTTTCCTTCCACCCCCACTACCACCTGCATGTATGTTTGCAGCTAGTACTTGGAAGTTCAGCTTTCAAAGAGCACAATGCACCTCAGGAATGGGGATGCTAACTCCACAGCACCTGCACACTCCTACAAGTTCAGTTATTTTGTACTGTTAGAGACAGCTAATCCAGTACCTTTACTTCAGAGTTTTCCAGTTCCTCCTTTAGTACCAGTCTCTCCTTTTCCCATTCTTCCAGGGTACACTTTCCCTCTTCTCTTTCCTTTTGCTTGAGCACCCTTGCCAGCTGTCGATTAAGATCCTGCACATCTGCTTGATTTTTGGAGTTCCTCTGGCTAAGTTCTGTATTTTCAGAGTCCAGCTGCTGGTTTCTGGTCTTCAGATCTGCTACCTGAATCAGGAAAGCAGTGTCAGTTATGTTTGCTTTTGCACTGGGGAGTAAACTGAATGTGACTCTGAACAGTGGTGCAGAGCTGTTACCTTTACTCTATGTAACAGTCATGAGCCCAGTAGTACTGCTTGCTTTATTTCCCGATAGCACTTTAACTTGCTTCATGCTCTAATTTTAGGCCAAATCAAGTAGAATCATATTTAGGAGTAGGAGTCCTCCTGATGACCTGTTGCATGCATGGTCAGCCTTGCAAACATAATTTCTCATAACTGGCCTCAATTATATCAATTATAACAGCAGTCATTTGGCTCACCGCTCTGTTCCTGCTTCCCTTTGCCATGTGATGTATATTTTGAGGGTTGTGCTGGTAAGCTAGTAGATTATTCTGAGCAAGTAGAATTTTACTAAGTAATACTAAGAGGGGTGTGAATGTAAGAGCTACTTAAACTTTCTACATTGCCTAACACAACAAACCAACCTTAACATAAATGTAGCAGTCTCATGGATATGAGCAAAGGGTCATGGCTGGCAGCATTCCTAGACCCAGCTAGCTGGGAAATCAGTAGAGGCTGAGTCACATAACCTCTGCTTCCCCGTGGGCTACTGCAGAGCATTACCCACAGAAACTACAAAAGAAAGATTTTAACTTTACATTTCTATTAAATAAACTTTCCAAGTTGACTATGGAAAGTGCTCTTAAGTCTGTAAAATGGGTAGTTAAAGTAGAATTGCAGTTTCCTGATCAGGTCAAACAAGCCTCACATTAATCCCACATTGTTAATGAGAACAGTTATCAGAGTTTAAATGTATATAATGGTCATTTCTACTGCCTTCGTGACCATGTAGGGAACAGCTTTTCTACAGTCATGATTTCTACAGAGGATGTTATAGGCTCAGCCTGTGTACCTGCTTTTTCAGGTTGTCAACCATCTTCTGTACAGCCACTTTCTCCTTTCTCACAGCTTCTATCTTTTGCCTAAGGAAAAATGAAAGCTCATTAACAGAAGCCAGATTAACTGCAGGAAATAAGGCCATTTCAAATTTCACAGTATATCCAACACATGTAGGAGCTTTGAAAGAAGGGATGTAACCATTGTGTCTGCACCGCAGCAAGAGCCAAAGGCATATATGCAGTACATGCCCCACTGAATTCTTACCTCATTTCTTCTCGGGACCCGTTTAGCTCCCTCAGTTTCAGGCTGGAAGCACTACCCTCCTCATTCAATAAAGTCACTTCATTTTTCAGAATAGTATTTTCTTCTCTGAGCTTCTCAGCTTCAAATCTGTGACAGAGAAACGAGACCAGTGAAAACTGGTTCTGTATATCATCTAGGCCCACAGCGACAAGATTTACCAAAAGCCTAAGCTACCTGTAACATTTCAAACTAAAGCTACAATTGATTTATCTTATGCATGAACAGTATATGGATTTTACGTTTCATTTAGTAAGAGGGCCCCCCAAATCACTGAAAAAGGGGCTTTTTGTGCATGTTTTTGTACAGCTGAAGTTGGTTAAACTCTAAGATACCTAGTAAAAGTTTCACACTAATATTGTACTATACCTTTCAGCCCTTAAGTTACAAATAACATAACTTTAAGCAACTTAACACCACAATATGCAGATTGCTAGGAGAGCAATCTGTTTCCAGAGTCCAGTGTGCTGGGAGCAGCAGCACTAGAAAATGCCTTTTCTGTCCTGAGGCAACTGTAAGGAAGTAACAGCCATGGTGTAATACCTGAAAGAACAACTTCTTGCAGGAGACTGGTGCTGAACAGTAATTAAGCTACTTGTAGTCACTTTGCTGTCCTGGTTTTGGCTGGGATAGTTACTTTTCTTCCTGTTAGCTGACTCAGTACTGAGTTTTGGCTTCCGCCTGAGGACAATGCTGAGTAACACACCGATGTTTTAGTTATTGCTCAATAGCACTTACCCTGATCAAGAACTTTTCGGTCTCTCATGCTCTGCCACTGAGGAGGGGCACAAGAAGCCAGGAAGCAGAGACAGGACACCAGACCCAAACTAGCCAAAGGGGTATTCCATACCACAGCACATCATGCCCAGTATATAAACAGGGGGGAGTTATCCAGAAGGGAGCGACTGCTGTTCAGGTCCGGCTGGGTATTGGTCAGTGGGTGCTGAGCAATTGCATTGTGTATCACTGCTGTTTGTTGGGTGGGTTTTGGTTTGTTTTTATTTTTTCCCCTTTTAGTTTTATTTTCTCTCCCCTTGTTATTTCTCTTATAATTATTAGTAGTATAATACAGTACTTTAGTTATTAAACTGTTCTTATCTCAACTCTCAGCTCTCCTCCCCATCCCACCCGGTGGGGAAGGGCAGAGGGAGAGGTGAGCAGGGGGCTGCATGGTGCTGGGTTACTGTTTGGGTCCTTTTTGATGCCTAACATGGGGCACAAAGGTTTGAGGTAACAACAGATCTGACCAGAGCCTGTCAAAATAAATTCATTATAAACACTCACTGCATTGGTTTAACAGCCACAGGTCACAATGTTGATTTATTTGCGCTCAGAGCTGCACTATGTAACACCTTACTTGCAGTACGCACTCCCTGCAGTGATGTTTATCATCCACAGCGCGTGGGCTGAGGTTCTTGGTTTTGTTGTATTTTTTAATAATGGCTTGTAATGTGATATTATTGCTGGTCATGAAGCTAATGGCATCTGTGTACTCAACACTGCCATCACCTCTACACTTTGGAAGCCATCTAATGAGAACCATTAACAATTACACCGCTTGCCTTTTCTCCTTGGAGGGCCAACCTATGCAGGAGAACCTCCTCGCACACCTCCCCACCAGCCTGTTTGAGGAGCATTTGAGAATTTCAAAGGTTTTGAATATCCTTTGGGTACTCTTGAAACCAACCTGGCTTTTTTGCTGGGAACCAGCATGTTGCTTATGGTTCAGGTCTTGTTTAAGGTTAAACAGCTATTTAAGAATACTACCAAGAGATTTTCCTCAGGGCTGAACAGTTATGAGTAGCAGGGTGTGTGAGATATTATAGGCAAGTACCTACATCTATAGGCCCCCCCCCCCCCAGTGCATTGGAGCTTCACCCCTGAGCAAATGCAAAATCTGGAAAAACTAGTAAAACCTTTAGAAAAGGTACACTGTCATCCTGGCAATACCAGAGTGGTACAAATAACTGCAGCGTGCTGGGGCTACAGAGCCCTGCTCAACACCATCCAGTACCTTCAAGGGGAAAAGAAGGTCTCCGGATCTGATGGCAAAGCAACAGATACCACAGCTACTCCAACCCCAACAATGAGCACAGCAGCTACTCCAATCCCGTGACGAGTGCTGCGGCTACTCCACTCTAACTCTGACAACAGATGCTGCAGCCACTCCAACCCCAGCAAAAGACATTGCATCTGAACCAAAGAACCAATCCATGCCCCTATCAGTCACCCCCATACAGAAAAAGAAAGGGACATGGAAGTCACCTTGAGTAGTGCAACAGGACAAACAGGGCCTTCCCAAGAAACAGAGGAAGTGGTAGAACCAGAGGTAACCTCCTAGTCCCTGTCCCTGAGTTAGCTAGAGGATATACTAAAAGATTTCAGCTGTTGTCCAGGTGAGCACATTATCACCTGGCTGCTCCAATGCTGGGACAATGGAGCTAATAACCTGGACTTAGAAGGTAGGGAATCCAAGCAGCTGAGATCACTTTCTAGGGAGCAGGTGTTGACAAGCCAATTTGAAAAGGCACACAATCCCTCAGCCTCTGGAAGTGACTCCTATCAGCTGTGAAGGGAAGGTATCCCTTCAAGGAGGATGTTGTAGGCAATAGAGAGGGGTATCCAGTACCTGAGGGAACTGGAACAGGGGCAAGCTCCAGAACACCTTCAATGCATTGAGAAAGGGAAGAAAATAATCCAGGTTCTTCTAAAAGCTGGTTTGCCATAAAACAGAGTAAGATCAAGGGACCTGCACAGGAGATCCATTTTTTGGAAATGGCTGCATGGATGTCATCACATCCCAAACTTCCGAACATTGGAACACACACTTCACAAAGGTCACATAGTTAGTTACTAGAGGATCTGCCAACTAGGCTGGCCAAGCCCAATCAAAGCTTTTACATACCATAGAGGGGAATAAAGTTCCTGTGGTGCACATAAAGAATTTGCTGGGGAAGAGAGTCTGGGTTACTCCCGCCTCAGGCAAAGGCAAACCCACTCATGGGATCACTTTTGCTCAAGGATGTGGGTGCACTTGACAGGTAACGCAGAGGATGCGGAAGTGTGGTGTGTACCTCAAGATTTGATTCTGGGTTAAAATAGCCAATTACTTAAACTGTATAATGCTGTATAACATTAAATATTAGTGCTTTCACTGCAGCAACCCGTCACTGTGCTGGACACCTTGTGGCACCAATCTTCACTGCTTCAGATTTGAGGATCTGAACCTAACTTCCTTTTGATCACCACATTAATGAAGAATGAACTTTGATAGAATTGGACAAGTGGAGCAGTGATGGAACTAAAACGAGCTTCAGCATGCAACAATCCAACACCACACACCATCCTTCCTGCCTAGAGAAACTGTTACGACAGATGGAGCCCCAGATCATGGAACTCAGACTTTTGGAGGGATGGCCCACAGACTAAGGAAATGATCTCTGTGTATATATATATATTTATATATCTAAAGACATTAAAGGTGATGGTGGGAAGTGTGTGACCTAGCATGATGTGAATGATATTTCATACGGAATGGATAGTGTCCTGGTTTTGGCTGGGATGGAGTTAACTTTCTTCCTAGTAGCTGGTATAGCGCTGGGCTAGGAATCAGTTTGAGAAAAATGTTTAAACTATGCCATGGCCCCAAAAAACCAAAAAAAATCTTTACTGAAATAGAGCAGTTATGATCAAGTAGGTAGAACCTATTATATCCTCTGTGTTATAATGGTATTTACCATATTACATACCTGATGGATTCCTAACACTTAAGTGCTCCTGCTGGGGGAAAAAGTTACCATATCTCTCTAGTGTTAACTTAAATATTGGAAAAAACCAGAAGCATTTTCAGCATTCCAAGTAACATTCAGTACTAGGAGGGTGCAAACCAAGTGAAGAAGTGATATTAGTAAAAGGTAAAAGCATTCTGGAAGTGTTACCATAGTATTTTGTGCATAAAAATACAGGGGTTTCTGATGTACCATAAACTACACACTGCAAAGGTGACTACAACCACAGACAGAACAGCTGGCAGGTTGCTCTTGTTTTACCATTCGTGTTAGGTTACGGTCAGAGAGGAGTAAGTCATACATTTCAACTGTCGTTATCCACGATTAAACAGCCTGCTTGCTAGTAGTTACAAGTCCAAGGCACTGATCTCTAATCAGAGTTAAACTACAGTGGTTAATGCAGCAGCCATACAGCAGGCAGGCGGCTACAAAGCAAAGAGTGGGATGCTAGGTTAGTTTCTAAGCAGCACGTTTCCCACAAAGTTTTGCAAGTGTACGTTACCTCAAAAGATCAACTTTTTGCTGCAGCTCGGTGCACGTGCTTTGTAAGCTGTGCTCCACTGTATGCCTCTCCTCTCTCTCTTTGTGGAGATGCATGTCGTTTGGGTTAACCAGAGCAGCTTCCAGTGCTGCTTTCCTTCCTTGCATCTGACACACCTGTACCTTGAAGGCATGGCTGCCTGCACTGGCTTTAACACATGCTTTCTCCAATTCTGAATCCATCTTAGTCATTTCTTCCAGGTCTGTAGAATCAGTCTCCAAAAGTGGAAGGACATTCAAATCTGTTCCCTTGTCTGTGCTGTTACAATCACTGGGCAACCCTTCAAAGATGGGATCCATTTCATCTGGCAGCTGAGATTGTTCTGAGCTGCAGCAGGAGCAGCCAGGACTGGGAGGTTGCACCATCTCCTGCTCTGCTGCTTGCAACTTGTGCTGCAGCCTGATGATCTCAGCAGCCATTCTGACATTTTCCTTCACCGCTTGCTCATGCACTTTCTGCAGATTTAAGAGGACATCCACATCATCTCCCAGAGGTGCCATACCACTAAAAGCAGCAATTCTGCTCTTTGCTTTTGCATACTCATTTTCCAGGACCCTATAATGATTTTGTAGTGCAGAAAAACAATGGGTCTCACACTGCAATTTCTGTATTCTCCCTTGAAGGTTTAAGATTTCTAAACTCATCTTGGCCTTCTCTGTTTCTGCTCTTACACAAATGTCCTGGTTTAAACTCTCCAAAGCAAGAAGTTTGGAATTGAGGTCTTCTTTCTCTTGCTTATATTCACTGTGAAGTCTCTCCAGCTTTTGCCTAAACAGTTTCTCATTTTCCTCCATTACAGATATATGCTCCTCTTTGCTCTTTAGCTCTTTCTCATGGTCATTTTGGAGTTGTGTTATTTCATCATTCAGCCTTTTCTCTTCCTTCTCAGCAGCATTCCTCAGGTCCCACAGCTCTTTCTGAAGCTGCTCCCTCTCGCACACAAGCTTGTTCACTTCTTCCTTGAAGTTTTTCTCCAGGAGATCTTTCTCCTGGGTGAGGGCAGAAGAAATGGCTTTTTCATTTGCCAGACTTTCCTTCAGTTGCCTGTGGGCTTCAGCAGCCTTCTGAGTAATTTCATCCTTTTCAAACTCCCACTGAGATTTCGCCTCTCTTTGCTGTTCAGCAAGTTCACGCAACTCCTGCTGGTAATGTCCTTCCAGATTTTGGATCATTTCTTCATATTTAGTCACAAGTGTTTGTGTGTTGACAGAAAATGGAGTTTCTACATGAGATGCTCTTCTGTTATAGTCACTTTCCATTTTTTTCCTAAACATGGTTAACATAAGATATTACTAAACTCTGGGCTAACTCAAATAGATTCAAATGGCTTTTTAGGCTGAATAAAACGAGCTGAAGAAAACCCCCACTTTTTCACTGAGTTTTAGATGAAGTACTATGTGATGGGTGTTTCTGAGAGCCAAAGTTAAATTTGAGGCAATTTGTTGAAACTTTCAAAAATAAAAACCTAATTGCCTTGGAAAAGTGAAACTCATAAAATATCCTCAGGAAAGCTTTTGTGTACAATATGTGCCCTTCTATTCTTGCAAAGAGATTTGTAGGGGCAGGTGTTCTTACCCCCATCACTCCCTGTCATCTCTGGAGGGTTTCAGTTTCTTTTAACAGTTGATCTTAGCTAAAAGCATTTACCATCCATCCTGTTACCTCTTCAGAAAAGAAGTCTGAAAACCCAAATGCTTTAAAAGTACAAAGCAGGGATTTGTAAAGCACAGAGATCCTGAGCAGAGGCTCAAGTTAATAATGTTTGGTTATGCTCTGAAACTATGGTTGCCTCTGGGTGAGTTAAAAATCAATATGAAATATCTGCTTAAGAAAAGCCAGAAGAAAAACAAACCCTTGAGAGTACTCCAGTGTTGTGGAATAAAATGCATAACAGCACTGTACAGTTTGTACATTTTAATTAAGCATCAGGAGTCAATTCTACACTAGGTTCACGGTCACCGTGGCAAGCCACTGAGGTCAGCGTACACCACCACTGTCCCTACCAGCAGGGACACTTACCTTTCCTCCTCCAGGTCCTGCTCATGCTTCCTCAGCAGCTCTTGCTGGAGCTCCTCCTTCTCCAGGGCATGCACCTCAGCTATCCTTTTCAGCTGCTCATGAAAGCCACGTTCCAGCTCTACCTTCTCTTCCTGCAGTGTCTGCACTAAAACTCTCATCTTTTCTTCTACCCAGACACCATTTTGAATCAGTTCTTCCCGTTCCTGACTAAACTTCTCATTTATCTGATCCAGTTTGGCTCTAATGTCTTCTTCATGCTCCTGCCTCAGTAGTTCTTGCAGACTGGCTTTTTCCTCATCAAAACGCATTTGTAATTTGTTTTTCTCATCACTGTGCTTACAGTCAAGCTTTTCCTGCTGTTCTCTGAGCACTGCTGCCTCTCCTTGCAGTTCTACAATTTGATTTTTAAGACCAGTAATTTGCTTTTCCATGACATGCATCTCTTCAGTGTACTTCTTCCTCATATCCTCTTGCTCCTTTTCAGAGTGGATTTTTGTCTCATCTAGCTGCTTTTCATAATGGCTCACCTACAAAAAGGAAACCAGATTGGATTGGCTCATTTTCAACGGAATGTTCCACAGAAGTGTTTTCTCAACATTCCCGTACAAAATATTTCCATATATTCTATAGAATATTTTGACTTACACATTAGCATCTTACATTGATTTTCCCTGCAAAGAATGATAATGCCTACCTTAATTTCTTACTTGGTGGGTTAAAGATGATTATTACATAGAAGCCAGTGAAATTCACACTTTTTCATTAAATGAATTTGTGAAAAGAGAAGCCACTAACAACCCTGAGGCCCTAAGTCGGCTCTGCAAACTGCAAGTAGGCTGCATTTCACTGCTTACTTTTGGTGCATTTTTCTGGTTTGGAGGCAAATTTTTTTGTGGGTTTTTTTGTTTTGCACATTAAAAAAAAAGGCAAAAAACTCAAAAACTCGAAACTGACAGGAGACAAACACTTAAGGAAAAGTACTTATTTTGGGGTGGCATTTTATCAGTCCCCTTTCCCCACTCCCATCCCAGCCTCATCACAGTACAGTTTCAGCGTACTTGCATTACACCATATGTAAAATGAATATTTATAGTCCTATAGCAATTATATCTGATAGACACAGGGGAAGCCTGATGGGACCCCCAACTTCTGCCCCTGGACTGACTCCCACAGAACGAGCCTGGCCATCTCTACACCAGTGCACCTCACCTGCAGAAGAACACTGTGACCCTGCCAGGGATGCCAGCACAGGCTGGCAGCGGGTGCTGTGCCATGTCCAGCCTGTGCCAGCTCACCCTAGCACCCCCAGCACTACAGTGGGGCCTCAAAGCCCATCCAGACCCAGTCTTTCTCCACACAGAGCCAGTGGAGATATTTCTACAAGCATGGCAAGGATAATTGCAGGTGAACACCCAGGAAACATGAAGCTGACTGCCCATTTTCAGTAGCATGCGTATCGTAACAGCAGTTTCCATACTCCCACAGGACAAACCATGTTTCGACACCACCAGACTACACAAGCATGGCATTTAGCAATGCAGACTCCTGCCAGCAGCCTTTTTAACCCGCAATAATCCCAAGCCAGCAGGAAAGAAGTGGCTAATTCAGATGCAGCAGGCTTTCACTACAGGAAATGCAATACTGCCTCGGAACAGCTCACTGCTCTCTCATTAGATGGTGGGTGGCATGTGTATGTATCTATTACAGCATTCATTCAGCCTTCTCCAGTGCCCCTCCATCACACAGCAAGGTGGAAAAGGAGCAGGGAAGCTAAAGGCTCAGGTTCACAGAAAGGTTATAATTTGACCAGGAATTAAAAGTCCTTCTTCAAGACCATTCCATCTCTGAAGAGAATGAAAAAGGTGTGAAGTTTCATTTTCAGTTAAAATAGCTTACTGTGTCTTCAAGCTCCTGTTTGAGGTGATGCAGATCCCTGTGATGTTGCTCCTTCATTTGTTCAATAGCCATTTCTGCCTCTATGCTCATATTTAGTGGGTTGCAGTCTTCTGAGCCAAGTCCTTCAAAAACGATAATTATATATATATATTCTTGAAGCCCAAAGAGATACATTCTCAACAGAATTGCTTCATCAATTTAAATTTGTTTAGGCAGCTAACTTGCAGCTCTTAAGTTCCCACTGCACACACAGACAAAAAACTGCAAACATTAATTTAAGCTTTGAAGACAGTATAACAGCCATATTCCATGTTAAACAGCAAAACAGAGGTGGTGTTTGCATCTCACTGTGAGGGTTTGGGAAAGTTTTTACTAATTGCATTTAGGATGTTATTGTACCTACAGCAGAGAAGTTGGTTATACAGGAGATGTGCTTTACCTTGATCAGGCTCAATACCACTATTACCATGACTTTTCATATCAATGTCAAACTCTTCCGACAGCAAGTTCTTCAGCGAAGGCCTGAGCACTTTGCCTTGGGCACGGTACTCCTCCAGCTCCGAGTGCAGCTCGTCTATCTGGTCTTGCAGCTCCTGAAAGAGGGGAACAAGAAGCCTGAGCAAAAGCAGCCAAAGACAGTTCAGCATCGGTACATTCATACACTCCTACAATGAGACATTTGGAAGGGAATTACAGTAGGTAAAGACTTGTCAATAATCCTGCCATGATGCCACAGTTAGTCACCCTCCTGTCTGCAAAGCAACACCCTTCTCCAGGTTCCAACATGTGCCAGCGACAAATATGGTTTTTACTAAAAGAGCAGAACCTTCTTCACACAGCCTGTGTATATTCTGCCTCTAAAGTACATGGTGCTCCAGGACCTTTCACTTTCTTCCTTCTTCCTATGACCTTTTTTTAAACAGAAGCTTAGGAACATTTTCAAACAGTCAAGAAATAGTCCCTCAAACGTCCTCTACTTGAAAAATCAAATCAGAAGCAAGAAGATCAAATTAGGAAAGAGATACCCTCATTATAGCATTTACCATCTGGTACTTCTGCCCACGTGCCAATGGAACATCCCAAGTGTTTGTGCCAAATGCCATGTGCTCAGCTTGATAAACAGCATTTACTGAAGAATGTGAATCCCTGAATGTGCAAACACAATTGTGAAGATTGGAAAGGTTCAGAAAATAAACCTCAAATCCTGATTCATATCTGCCAGTACTCATAAAAAGAAAATCAGTTGTATATTCAAGCAACATCTTATCTAAATGCATCAATTCAATGAATATTTATAGGAAGTTGTAGTTTAAAGGCAAAAATTGTCTAAGAGAGCTACTGTTCTGTTTCAGATTAGAAAACCTTTTGCCAAGGCAGTCCTTTATTGAGTGAAAAGAGCCATGCAGAACTGATAAGCCAAATGCTGGTAGCCATTGTAGTCATCAGAAAACAGGTATGTAAATGAACAGCTTGCAGGCCCACCTGAAAGAAGTATTCCAGCCATACAAGATGTGGGGAGGAGAAGACAAGTTTTACTTTTTTAGTTTTAAGAAAACACTACTGTTTTGGAAACCAGCAAAACTCGGCTTTCTCTTATTTCTGCTGTAAGGTCCTGAAACTCTGGATACAAATTCAGACAAAGATTATTTCATAAATCAAAAAAAAAACCACTAGTGCACAATTATGCAAGAAGTTGGGCTTGATGTACAGAAGGAGGCTCCGCAGACCCCACATCCCAGCCCTCCTTTAGGGAACCTCATCCTTTTAGCTCAGCCAGGAAAAACACTCAGCAGCATTATATTGCTGCTCTGTAATGCTGTCTGCAGTGAGGATGTTCTCGATGAACACAGGCAGACAGGTGCCAGGTCTCCAGCCCTGGACTTCACTTACTCTGCACTGCTGCTGGTACTCGCTTCTCATCTGTGCCAGTCTCTCCTCCTGCAGGAAGAGCTCTGTGCTGCTGGGATCCAGGTCCCCAAACTGAAATGGCATAAACAGAATACAGTTACTCTTATACCCATCACATCACCTGCTCATCACAACCTGGGTGCCGTGCACAGGCAGTCCTGCAGCCTGCACCCCTTCCCCTCTGGTTTCCTACCTTATTTTAAATACAGAAGCTCTGCTTCACTGCTGGTAGGTGACAAAGAGCAACCTCCTTAGCAGATGCTAGCCATAGCTCTCATGATAACTTTGATTTCAGACCCCAACTTTCTAGCTTAGCATATGCACATCTCAATTTAATAAATAATTCCAGCTTTAAAGAAGTCTGGAAGATAGAGTCTGGGTGAGAATCGCAGTACATGAGCCTCTCCCTATAGAAGCACACACACCAAAATGCCTTTGAAGAAGCTGTTATTCTGACGAGTTTATTACAGTACAACCATGATCAGCTGTTCACCCCACTTTTCACTTACAATGCAGCAGAGATACACCTCATGTATCATCTTCCCTAAAAGGGCCTGCATGTTGGGTCTATCCAAAACATTGTGCTGGGGAATAAAATCCCCACAGATCTGCAGGATGATTGCTTCACTGTAAGGCTCCCTGCTGTTAATTAGCGTAAAACTACAGCTAAGGTGGAGTGTCTCTAATTTCCTTAACTGGAAGTGAGGCAAGCAGTCAGTCCATGTAAAAAAAGCAGGCTGTGCCTTGGTACGGTCTGGATCGGGACCACAAGAGCTTCCAGCTATTAAATTGGCAGCTTGAGCGTAGTAACCAAAAAGCAATTTAATTCTGGAAGCATACTGGGAAGAGGAGGATTTACCTTCTCAGTCAGGACGTTTTCCAAGTTCCTCTGTAGTTTGCTTGCCAAACTTTCATACTTGGACAGTTTTTCTCCCATTTCCAATAGCTCGCTTTCCAGGCGGCTGTTTTTCTGCATCAAACAAAAAACCACCCTAACAGCCTCAGATTTTGAAGGAGGAAGAAGCCATTAGCACATTCCCCCGGTCAAGTCAGAGCACGACACTGCTACAAACGTCAGCTGAAGACAGGAATTGTGAATCCACATACATACAACCCTCCTGCTTGCAGCAGAACAGCAAGCGTGTACCCCAGACCCGCAGCAGCTCAGAAACCTCATGCTCCTCTGGCTCTTCTCACCTTTCAGCTGGCTGCTTCGGAAAGAACATTTTACAATGATCCTGATGCTCACAGGACAACCATCCCCTTTCAAAAGCTGCTCACCTGAACACTGCAAGGGTGCATCAGCTCCCTCCTGTGTTCGTAACACAACACCATTACTGATTACATTTTGGTTTAATACTGTGCAAAAGTTAATTACATGGTCAGCAGCAGACAAAAACACCCAGAAAAGGAACTGAATCTGTGGGGTCATGGGTGAGTAACACCACTGCATTAGGCAGCAGTTAAATTATCAAAAGGGATAGCAGCAAGCTTGTTTTAGAGGGGTTTTGTGTCTGTTTTTAAAACAATAATTTAAACTTTGTCAAGACATTAGCTCCCAGCTGGACAGCCAAACAGCCAGCAGGGCACAAGGCCTTTCTGATAACCATACACGTGCACACTCTGCACTTGATGGCAGCAGAGATTTGAACTGGAGCTTTATCAATCCAAGGAGTAACCTATCAAGGTGACCTAAAAAACCCAGTTCTCATAGATACGCCTCTGTCTTGCTGCTGCAATTACTTTCAGATAGCTCAGCATGCACTGCAACACATCTCCTCAACAGGAACCATGCTGCAAGCAGCACTCCTCTACTTCAGGGCGTCCTTGTCTTTTGGGGAAAAAAGAGAGCTGCCCACTACCTTCAGGGAAAGGGCCAGGCGGTCCCGGATGTAGTTCTCATCATTTTTCAGCTTTTCTATCTCTTGCTCCAGATCCAGCCGCTGTTTGTTAGCCTGCTGCAGGATTTGCTCCCGCTCTCTCTGGAGCTCATTCTTTAGAGCTGCAATTCGTTCCTTGTACTCCTCATCCAGCTTCCTACAAAGGCATAGGAGGTAAGAAGAGCTCATAAGAAGGAGCAGTCAGTCAGTGATGCTGCAAGTGAAGCTCAGTGGTAATCAGCAGGTGTAAAGCCACTAACCTCCATCCCTGAGTCCCTGCAGCACTATGGCAATGATGCCAAAGAGAAGGAGAGGGATGAACCGGGATATCATACCTGAGGTTGTACTCATTCCGACGCTCAATTGCAGCATGGTGGTCATCCACTTCGGAGGCCATCAGGAATTTCAACTTTTCAGCTTTTTCCAAGTCTGACCGCAGCTTCTCTTTCTCTCTGGCCACTTGGTCAGCTCTCTCCCTAGGGTAAGCACAGCTGGTCTGGATTAGGCCATCCCTCACAGCTCCCCAAAGAAGATACTTGCTAGAGGCTCAGAGAAGAACAGCTCAGAAAGCTCTCCAAGGGTCTCATCAACTGCATTTAGTCACTAGGTATGAACTTGCACACATAGCTCTGGACAGCCCCTCCTACGTCCACAAGACCTCAACAGTTGAACTCCTCAGCTGTGGTATATCCCCCACACTGCAGTGCTATGCCATTTTGCCTGGCCACTTTCTGCCCATTTATTTGTTCTCCTTTTATTACCTTTATCACTACACCCACCCAGGTTTTCATCACAAGTTGGTAAGATCTGCTACACTGAGCAGTTTTCTTGATGATAACTTGACAACAAATCTCTCCACTGAATAAACATAAAAAGTTATTTACACATGTAGATGCGAACACACCGAGAACTTCATATCTTTTCATACAAGCAAAGTGGGCAACTTGCAACCACAAGAAGTGAGCCAACAAGTAACAGGACTTAATGACCTTGCAGTCTTAATGACCAGTGAAAGTCATCTGTGGTGCTGCATGGAGGTGGATGCATAAGCCGATAATTATCTAAGCTATTCAAAGATTTACAGTACAAACAAAAATACCACTAGCAACTGGAATTCATGCACATGGCAGATGGATAGCACAGTTACACAAGAGGAGTGAACCAATGCAAAACTGAGGGTGCAACACTTAGAGTGGGGGTCTCCGAAGTGTGGCGGACAATGTGATCCTTTGGTATCTGTGTGAAGAAATACCCGAGTTCAGTAGCGCATGCACATAATATCTACATTAAATATACAGCTTCTCATCTCCTATGCTCTCTCGATAAGAGGTCTGCATGGCAAGCGCAAATTCAAACTGTGTTGACTTTCAAAGGAAAAAAGCAGGGGTCCAAGGTGGTTTTGTACCACACCCACCCCTTTAACGCACGGCAAAACCTATGTAATGCTACTGCAAGAAATAATGTTATTAAAGGCACTGCTTATTGATTGCACTAGCCTCCATCTTCAGTTTTGCATTCCTTAGCCATCGACGACTGCAGATTGCAGTGACCATTTCCAGACTGCAGAGCAGGGCTCTGGGAACAGCCTGCTGCTTGGATTTTATTAAGCCTAATTTTCTGCAGTAGTTGGGTTTGATTGTTTTACCCATGCAAAACGAGAGCACTGAAAGTCTCTGACCAAGCTAGCAGAGAACCTTGCCTTCCAGCGAAAGGGCAGTGCCACATCAATGTCCCTCAGAGAAGTGCTATCATTAATCAGCTCCTACTTAAACTTCTGCTTGGCCAAAGGGAGAGGGCAGAGAGGAAGTGGCAGAGGAGGCAACCTGGGTGACTTACAGCAAGTGTCTGATCTCCATTTTGAAGCTTGCCAGGGCTGCCTGGTGGATTCCATTCTTGGTTATTAAAAGCTCATTTTCCAAAGCCAGCGTCAGCTCTGTCAGATTCACCTTCCCATCCAAGTTGAAGTCCAAAGCCTGCAAAACACATCGTTAGAGCAGAACAAGCGTTCCTGCCCTGCAGGAGCCTGGAGACATTTGTGCATGGAGTGACAGAATAAAATGAGGAGGCTCAGAAGAGGCTAATCTGTCACAAATGCCTTTGGGGCAATAAACCAGACATCTCTGCCACTTTCCTATGTTAAAGAGCTGCTGACAGCTGTGGAGCTGGAAAGTGTCCTGGGTGTGCAGCAAGACCAACAGGAAATTAAGACTATGCCTGATTAAAACTACTAATTCTCTAGAAGACATGACTACACTGGCCTTCTTATGTCTTCAAATGCTGCAAGAAAGTGGTTGAAGATGCTGATGTTCTCTTGCAGTAGAAACACAGAAGCAGCCTTGCAGGAGATAATTGATAGCAAGTATCCCACCTCTTACAGAGTAAGGAATCGTACAGAATCAACCATATAGAATTGCTTGGGTTGGAAAGGACCTTAAAGCTCATCCAGTTCCAAGCCCCTGCCACAGGCAGGGACACCTTCCACTAGACCAGGTTGCTCCAAGCCCCATCCAACCTGGCCTTGAACACTGCCAGGGATGGGGCAGCCACAGCTTCTCTGGGCAATCTGTGCCAGCGCCTCACCACCCTCACAGGGAAGAACTTCTAACTAATATCTGATCTAAATCTATCCTATTTAAGCTTAAAGCCATTTCCCCTTGTCCTATCCCTACATGCCCTTGTCAAAAGTCCCTCTCCAGTTTCTGTGTCAGCCCCTTTAGGCACTGGAAGCTGCCTTAAGGTTTCCCCAGAGCCTTCTCCTTCAACTGCTTTTCATTTCCTTCAACTTAAGTCTGCAGGAACACAAAGTGGAGCACAGGGCTGGCAGTGGGGCTGAAACACTGCAAACACCGGTAACAAAGCAAGTTACAAGAGTGAAGCAACAAGCAGAAAGCGTATCACACAAGTCCACTGTAAGTAGTACCATGTTAACAAACTGGTTTACATGAGCCCAGGGTACAAGTGGGTTTTAAAGTGTGAGCGATAGCAGAGTTTATTACCACCTTGGTGTCAATACCCACACAGCTATTAAATGCCAAAAGAAATCCACCATTATTGCTGCTGGGAACCCAGTCATGGTCTCAGAACGACACATGAATTTATCATCTCCCATCCACGGCTTCTAGTGAGATGGGCAGGCAGAACTACTTCAGGTGGCTGATTTGCAACCCCCATTACCCTTTACTCTGTATAATAAAACACTAAGGACTAGACAAGGTTTCCAAGCTCTGCCTCTTCACCTCAGCACAGGCAATAATTCAGCACATCCCAGTGCTGAAAGGTTTGCAGGAGCAGCTGTTCAGTGAGGTAAAGGATTTAAACTCGCAGAAGCACAGTCATTAGGGCTGGAAGGGACCTCTGGAGATCATCTAGTCCAAACCGCTTGACAAAACAGGGCCACCTAAAGCAGGTTAACACAGGAACGAGCCCAGGAGGGCTTTGAACGTCTCCAGTGAGACTCTCTGGGCACCCTGCCACCCTCAATGTAAAGAAGTTCTTCCTCATGTTGAGGTGAGACTTGTGTTTTAGTTTATAGCCACTTCTTGAAAAGAGTCCGGCACCATCCTCCTGGCACCTGCCTTTGAGATATTTATGTGCACTAATGAGATCTCCTCTCAGTCTTTTCTCAAAACAGGCCCAGCTCTCACAGTCTCTCCTCATAACAAAGAGGCTCCAATCCTCCCAATCATCCTTGTGACCTCTGCTGGACCCTCTCCATGGCTTCTTGTTTTTCTTGTACTGAGGAGCCCAGAACTGGACACAGTACTCCAGATGTGTCCTCACCAGGGTCAAAGAGAGGAACCTCAAACTCCTGGCCACAGTCCTCCCAATGCACTCCAGGATACTATTGTCCCTTCTGGCCACAAGGGCACACTGCTGGTTCATAGTCAACTTACCATTTGCTTTCTACAAACACAGGTGACCTCTTCAAGCTAAGCTGGAAGTCGTGTTACATTTTTAACATTAGCTTCTAGCTCTCCGGGATGCACCAACATTTCAATAAAGGAATTTATTGGAAATTTCCTGGAACATTAAGACTCTCCTCACTAGCACTGGGAATTCTAAGATGTGGAAAAAAGTAGTAATCTGGCTACAGTCCAGCATCTCACACTAGGGTAAAAAACAAGGCAAACAGAAGGGGTGAGATGGAGCTGTCAGTTACCTTCAGGATCTCCTGGCTATTCTCTATGCCCTCCTGGTGCCAGCAGTCAAGGACACCCTCCACACAGCCATAGCCCATTCCATCATCCAGGCTGGAGAAGAGGCAGAAGCCAATGGTGCTGGACATGGCCGAGTGGGTGATTGTGCGCCTCCCGCTTTCATCAAAGGACTGTGGAGAGAGGGGAGAGGATGTGATGAGGCACAGGCAGAGCCAGGCATTTGCCCGCCTTGTGATGAGAAAGGCTTGTAAATGTAATTTCACTAACAGTATTCTGGAGATTAAGGAGTAAGTCTGCTCTTCCTCACTGCCAAGCAAATACCCAGCAGGAGCGCTGCTGCTGACCTCCCAGCACCACAGCACAACCAGGCACTTCAGATTTAAAATAAACATGAGGAGGAACAGCTTCAGAGCTGTCCTCAATGCTCCAAAAGCATTTTGCACTCTCTGGTTTTGGCTTCAAGTGTCACCTCCCCTAGTAAGGCTGCAGGAAGCATACACACAGGTGCTTTTGCTATAGCCCTCAGCTTCAAGGCAAAGATAGGTAGAAGATTCCAGTTTCTTTCCCTGCCCACCCCAAAATAGTTAGAGAACAGATGTGGGACCTGCATGTGCACAGTCTTCAGCCTACCCCATTTGGGGGACAGTCACAGCTGCCCCACCACAGAGACAAATGGGGAAGAAAAGCAGGAAGAAGCAGGCTAGGAGCTGTTTCCTCAGGACATCTCCCCCTGCTCCTGCTTCTACCCCACAATCCACCTCAGTTTCTCACCTGCATGGAAAGGTGTCGCTTCAGTTGTCTGTATGGAGTAGATGCTGAGGGCGTCAGCGGCTTTCCGTTTTTAAACAACCCATAGAAGAAGTCCTCTATGCTCATGGTGCCATCTTGCTCCAGGTTATGGAGTACCTCTTCAAGCACCTGCAAGTGGCAGGGGATAGAAATCACATCTGTTATTGCCAAAACCACCATGGTAACAATTTGGCAGAGCAGAAAGCACCCTATTCCCAAGGCTCTACCAAAGAAAAAGGCAAAGCAAGAGTTACCTGCTACACTGCATCAGCCTAACACTGGTACAGCAACCTTTAATTGTATAGCCACACACGCTACAAAAATCCTGCCTGTAAAATGATGTAAACTCTTGGTCCTCTTGGAGCCTCTGTATCTTGTGAGGCAGCATGAAAACACCTCATTTCATTCTGCTCTTGGGACAGAGCGACATCAGGAACTTAATGCAAGGTGGTGAGACAGAGACCAAACCCCCAGCAGCTTGAAGTGACCGAGCAAAACACAGTAAAACACTGCAAGGCCATAATAAATCTGTTTTATGCTTCGGGGCAGTCTGCTTTCTGCAAAGCAAGACCAGCCTTATTAGGACCAGTCCTTTGCCATTTCTTCACTTACAGTTTATTTCCATTTTGTGCCTTTACACCCTGAAAACATTTTGTTACAAATGCTGCAAGGAACCTTGCGAAGGAAACTGTTACAATTTGTATTTAAAAATACAAAACAGTCTTTTTGTTTGGTTTTTTCTAAGAAAACTCGCTGTAAATCAGCACAAACCTCTTTGCTAAAGAAGTAATTTTCTCTTGAATTTTTCCTGCAGGACAGAAACAGCCTGCAGGCCCTCAACAAAGTCAAAAGCAACCAGCTCTGAATATTTTAACCCTTATTTCCTGCCTAGCTCGAAGATTTTTGGGATTAAGGAGACACGTTCGGAATCCAGAATATGTTTTAAATTCCAGTTTACTCTGCGACTGCATGAGGAGACACGCACACTGCATAGTAAGGCTGGCAGCTGCCTTCTACCAGAGCAGCTTCCCATGTCTGGTGGTTTGACACCAACAACCTCACTGGAAAACCATAAGCTGGGGCTGAAAACCACTTTCCAAGTAGTGACCCGTGACCCAGCACTTGTGCTTTAGGCTTCCAGTCACCCGCAGGACAGACTTTGTGAGGGCTACAGCAAAACCCTGGAACAAGCAGGTCCGCATGTGGCCACTCACCTCCCCAGCTGCTGTTTGGAGCCCATACTGCTCACAGATGGAGACAAGCTTTTTCCGGTTCAGGTGGCCATCCCTGGTGATGCCAAGGTGGTCGCAGACCTCCTGCAGTTTCTCCTCTATCCAGTCCGGGCTGGGCAGTGAGGCACCAAGGGAGGCGTTCAAGTCATCAGGGTTCCAGAAGCGGAGCTGCCCTGGAAACAGGGGAGAACTGCTCTGGTTTCCACCCATCCACTGCACACAGGAGACCACCAGAAGGCTTGGGGGAATTGCTGCTACAGTGGGCAGAGCATCCCTCCTTGTTTCTCAGACCCCATAGGACTCAGAGTACACTCATTATTTTGGGGTAAGGCTATTGGACTCTACCAGAAGAAACAGATCCTGCTCAGCACTCAACTCATATGTGCCACAACAGCTGAGGGAACCCCACATACCAGTGCAGGATGGGACCATGGCCAGGAGGATTGTGCCAACCGGGGCTGGCAGCCAGGAGAAGGCACACCCCTGCTGCCTTGGCTACTGGCATGGACGGAGAAGGGACCCGGCCCCTCCTCTTCTGGGCAGTTACAAGGTCAAGGGAGAGGCCTGAGCGAGTTGCATACCCATACATAACCATGACCACATCAAGAACTTCAAAGGTTGCCTGTCTCCATAAATGCCGCCCCACAAGTGGTGCTTCCTAAACTCCCATCCCCTTCAAATGTGAGCCATAGTGTATGTTTTGATCTAAAAACACTTCCAAGCACTTCTTCAGGGGAAGAAAGATAATAAAATAATTCAAACCCCAATAGCCTTCAGCTGCACACACTTCTACCTCCAGCAAACGCCTGGAGTGCAGCCTCATCCAGCTGTAAATGCCACTAGACACAAACCAGTCAGAGCTTGACACTTCCCTGCATCCGTTACCTCATCCTGGGGCTGAAAAAGCAATTTTTTTGAGGGGAAAAAAGGAAATAAAAATTGGTCCCTTTGGATGTAGTAGGTGTTA
Organism: Psittacus erithacus; assembly: GCA_009867235.2. Classification (NCBI taxonomy): domain Eukaryota; kingdom Metazoa; phylum Chordata; class Aves; order Psittaciformes; family Psittacidae; genus Psittacus; species Psittacus erithacus. The sequence continues at coordinate 22,360 of WYDI02028848.1, forward strand.
GAGAGCAGCTAAAATATAAACGGTGTTGAAATGATTAAGAGCTGCATGGCTTAGTTATAAACACATCTGCATGCTGCAGGTTGTGCTGAAGGCTGGTGCCAAAGCCCAACTGTTACCCTGACCATCATCCCAGGGGTCACCCTGCTCTCCCTTGTAGGACAATTAGGAAATATTTAATGACTGGTCCACGCTGACATCTAGTGCCTACCGTCCTCCACTACAGGAGACCCCGGCAGGAGCAAGGACCAGGACCTGCTCTTGGGGTGCTGAGGCCAGGGAGACCAGGAGCACCTGTAGCAGGATAGCCTCTGCATCAGGCAGCCGGAAGAAAAGAGGGCAGAAGGGCTAAGGCACAAGACTTTGACCTCCAAGAAGCCCTGCTTTTCATTTAATTCCCAGCTAGGGGCTTGCCTGTCCCACGTGCATCTTGTCAAGCTCTGCACCACACCAAGCTGAGACTGCTCAGCACACCCAGGTGGCCTGAGACTTAGCGTGCCCCTCTGATTCATCTTCAAAGCTGAAAAGAGAGAAAGCACATACAAGTACTGCTGTTTGTTCTTACCCTCAGCCTCATACTCCTCACTGTCTCGCGTCTTCCAGTGCTGGGGAGAAAACAAAAGATCCCAAGTTATTATTATTGCAAGACATCGCCCATATGAAAGAGACTCTGCAATCAGCTACAGGGCTTCAGCAACGCCGCCAGGCTTTCATCTCCCCACTCCCTGCAGGCTGGGCTGGCAATCCATGGCTCTTTGATGCTCTTTTTTCTGGCACACAAGGTTCTTTCATGGGGATAAACCACAGCTGCAGAAAGATGCCTAAAGCCCTGCAAATGACCCTTGAGAGGTGATAGATCAGAGTCCAGCAGGTTGATGGGGAGGGAAGGAGAGATTTGCCCTCCAAGCAAACCACACTGCTTTGTCTTTAGAGGTATCAGTGGTCAAGATAAAAATTCAGGAAGAGAGAGTTGTGGTTGTTCAGCCTGGAGAAGAGAAGGCTCTAGGGAGACCTTAGAGCAGCTTCCAGTGCCTAAAGGCAGCTGACAAGAAAGCTGGAGCAAGAGCATGTAGGGATAGGATAAAGGGGGAATAGCTTTAAACTGACAAACAGGAGATTTAGATTAGATATTAGGAAGAAGTTCTTCCCTGTGAGGGTGCTGAAGTGCTGGCACAGGGTGTCCAGAGAAGCTGCGGCTGCCCCATCCCTGGCAGTGCTCAAGGCCAAGCTGGACAGGCTTGGAGCAACCTGGTTTAGTGGAAGGTGTCCCTGCCCGTGGCAGGGGGCTGGAAGCAGATGGTCTTTAAGGTGTCTTTCAACCCAAACCAGTCTGTAGTTCTATGATCATGGGCTGCATAGCACCGCTACTTGAGTTTAGGCTGTCCCTTCCTTCCAGCACCCTATCTTCCCCTACTTTGGCACGTGCTTGGCCAAGCCCACTCAAAACCACCTCCACCAACTGTAGGCTCTAGGTCAGGAGACAGAACCATGCTGCCAACAAGCTCTCCACTGAGCTCACTGCAGAACAAAACCCCAACATGCTATTTGCTGGTCTTAAGCCACCCTGCTTCCTCTGTGGGAATACCACATCAGCTCAGGGGCACTGGGAGCAGGGCACAAGTACATCGTTTAAAGCGATTTCCTCATGTACTACACGTTGTTGTGTCTCTACCACCCTTGTCCCAGCCGAGGGTATTTAATCACACACAATGCTCAGTGATATTAACTTTTGATTTAGGTGCGGCAGCGGCAGATGTCACTTCTCCACTGTTACAAGTGGATACTTCTGCATGCATGTGACTGATGGATTTGAAGTCAAAGTCACCCAGGACATAAAGAGGCTCTAAATCATCATATAAAAGTTCAATGCATCTCATTCAGATTACAGCTAAAAGCCATTAATCTACAGTGTTACCATGGAAACTGGATTAGGTCACTAGACTTTTTTTAGCTCTGCTGCTCGCTCCTGTGTCATCTCCTGAACCAGGCAAGGGCTGTTTGCTGCTGCAGCATCTCAATGTACCCCTCTGCTTTTGGGGAGAGTCACAGGGCAGGAATTCGGGAGATCCTTAGATGGAGCTAGGGGGCTTCACCTTTGCTTTCCGAGGCAGGCAGTCACAGCAGCTTTGCTGGATGCTCTGGAGAAAGCCAAGAACACCTATAATACTGCACTAGAAATCTACAGATTTTGGCCCAAACAAGTGCTGTCCTGCCAGCACCACCATCGAAGTGTTCACATGGCAGATGCTTGGTTTGCCTGATAAACCATCAGGGCAAACACACAAAAGCAGGAGCTGAGGCAACAGGTACCATCGAACTACCATCTGCAAAGGAAGAAAACAGCCCGTGTTCCCAAAAATGCATGAGCTGGGACCAGCCCAACCCATAGGTACCTGTGCATGTGCAACAGCCAACTTTGTACTGAGAGAAGGTATCTTTGAGTGCCAGACAGAGCTGCCACCCCACAGCCACTCATCCTTTTCTTTGCGGGGGACACTGAGGGGAACCTGAGCAGTGATGCTCAGGAGGATTCACTGCTATGTCCAAGTATTTTTGCATAAGCAACATGCATTTTTATACAGAATCAGACCTCATTTAGCACGAGACCCTCTCAAGTCAGGGACTTACAAAACCAAGAACCCCAAACCACAGCACAAGGTAACTTTATAAACACCAAAATGAACAGGCTGAATACAGGAGGGGTGTGCACGTGTGCGTGTGTGCTGCAGGCTGGTAACCCCCTGACTCCGACCCTGGGGAGCTCGTGTGATCTTCCTCCCCATGCCAGGGCCTCACTACGGAAGGCAAGGGGGTCCCTTTATGCGGTGGGGGCTCAGGGTCAGCCACCGCCAGTGGGAGGACAAAGCAGATCTGGGATGGGTGCAGAGGGACAGTGCATCCCAATGTCAGGCACAGCATTGTTTCCCTGGCCCTGGCGGTGCTACAGCTGGATGCAGGTCACACATCCAGGCGGAGCGGAGATCCCAGGAATGCATTATTATCCGGGCAGGCACGTGCTTGGCTGGGCTGAGGAGCAGATGGCCATGGCTTTCAATGCTCGCCACCCTTCAGCTTGGAGCCCAGGCGAGCATCTGCAGCCTGTGCTGTTTGCTCGCGGTGGCCTCTCCCCATAATAAGACAGCAACCTCTCTCCCCCTGCCATCTGCTTCAGCAAGACAGGCCTTTGTTCTCTGCCAGAATATATTGCTAATTAAAACGACAATCAGGAGCACACGCTGAGCCTGTTCTGCTTCGCACGCGGCAAGGTGAGCCTGCGCACCAATGATGATGGCCCCTGTTTTTCCCCTCCCTGCATGCTTGCACAGAGGTCAGCGCCGTGGTCTGAGCAGCCACAGCAGAGACCCCTTCTGACAGCAAATCTCCACACCCCACTTTCCCAGTTGCCCTCAGCTGCAAAGCACCAGAGTCACATCAATAGTGTGCTTATGTGGGGCAAGTGCTATCCTGAGCTGTTTTCTGCAGATCCTGGCCTTACAGAACAGTTGTCTTTGGGAGCCTCACATTTGTACATGGAGGACCTGAAGACAAAAAGCTTCAGCCTGACCCTCCCAGAAGGTTTTGCTCTGAAAGGCCAGGCCATGCTGGAAACCACTCCATGCAGAAGCAAGCACAGAGATGTCTGGGGAGTGAGTGGCTTTGGAGGGCAGTGAAGGGACAGAGCTGTGACATGACAGCAGTTTCTACAGCCTGCAAGTAGGACTGACCTTTCCTAGAGCAGAGGCAGCAGCTGGGGAAGGGGAGATAACAAGCCCTATGCTGAGGTTTGGAAGTCAGCATGGCCTTGAGACTGGCCATGTCTGGCTGTGTACACAGGGGTGTGCTGCTGCTCTACCACCAGCTTGGGGTTGGTATGCCATGGCCACCAAACTGGCTCCCCACCCTAACCCTGCATCACCACCACTGATCAGATCATCACCAGGTCTAACACAAGGCAGAAAGGAAATGAAAGCAAGGTCATGGTCCTTCCCAAGCCCACCAAGATCCATCATTTGTATCAAGAAGTTGGAACAAACAAGCTCAAGTGGTAGCCAGGGCTGGAGATGCACAGCTTTAACCACCACAAGCTTTTACACCGCACTTCTAGGGGCTTTCATAGGTGCAGCTCCATTAGCACCACATTCATAACGGTCCCAAAGCCACTTGTTTCTCACCACCCATATTCCTAGTAGCATCCATGGGGACAAACTCATGTGGATCAGAGGGAAGCTTGGAATCCCTACACCACCCTCTGCTCATGGCCGGGCCAATGCTGAATTCATACCCAAGTGCTCATGGCTTTGTCCAGTCCCTAGGAAGCCACCAGGGATGGAGGTCATGGAGCATCTCCAGGCAGCCGATCACACACACACGGACTAGCACTCCAGCCTCTCCTCTCCTGTTTACAGAGATGAGCAGGGGAAGGAAGCCTCTCAGACAGAGTCTGAGCCCTTTTAATTGTCACTGGTTGAAAGAAAGCACCAATTAAGCCACACTGCCCCAGTTCTCAGGCCAGCAAAACACCCAGGGCTAGAGGCAGCCTTGCAGAGTGCAGGCAACAACATGTTTATGGTGCAACAGGAGAAAACTGGACAAAGGCTGCTAGTTGTGGCAAGCACCAAGTCAACACATCAGGAATCTCCAACACTGCCCAGCATTTCAGCCCCAGGATCCCCTATGCCTTCAAACAACTGATTTCTATGCATACCAAGAGAATAGACTTTCAGAGATAAGACAGTAATGCTGATAAAGTCCCAAGCAAAGCAAGTGGGGATTTAAACAAAATTAGCCTGTGATTTGCTTAAGTTTCAAGAGAATTAACCATCCCATCCACTCCAGAAGGTGCAGCAAGTGTTCCCACCAGGAAACACAGTGTGGTTATGTACTGGCTGAGTTAATTGAATGACCTTGTTAATAGACTAGCCTTTTACACCTCCTTGACAGTTAAAACAGAGGAGTAAGATTAGAGGGACCTCTTCCACCAAGAACATCTCTTCCCTGAGGACTGTGGGGAGATTAACATTGATTTCAAGGTCAGGGCAATCTATGGGGCCAGCACCAGGAGACATACGAGCATCCCTGTGGTGGTGAGAATAGGGTAAGGAAGCTGGTTCTGGTGGAAAAGCCTTTTTTCTAAAAAAATAAAAATAAATATAAAAAAAATAAAGTTTTTAAGCTCAGCTGCATCGGAATAACACCAGAAACCTGGAAATTTCTCCCTTACTTCCCCATGGACGCAGCGGCTGCAGAGCCCCCAGATCTTCAGGAAAGCACAAGTGAAGCCACGAGACAGAGAAGGGAAGAAAGCAGCACCGTTTCCTCCTTCCCAGTGGAAAACTCCCACTGTGTGCTCCTGAACATGCAGCACTAAATTAACAGTACTTAGCAAACTGGGGCAGGCTGGAATGAGCCCAGTGTCAGAGAAGTGCTGCTGCGGCTGTATGCTAATGCACACCATCAAGCCCAACCATTCTTCACCTTTTGCTCTTCTGTTCTGAACAAGCGAGAAGAGATTCTGGGCTTGAAAGCACTAGCACAAAGAGACACAAATTTTGATCATAAAAACGGAGAAAATCTGGATTTTGGAGCAAGCATATGTGGGGCATGGGGGCTGGTGAGAGCCATGCAGCTTTGGTGCAAAAGCACACAAGATTTGTGCTGGGAAAATCAAAAGTAGAAGACTGAAAGAAGCAGCTGGTGGCTCTGCATTTAGGGCACCATCCCAAGGCAGCCGCCTGCTGCAGAGCTCCATCACTCACCACCCCTCTTCCCAATCCTCTCCACCCAGGAGCACCAGAGCCATGGTCAGGTTTTTGCAGATGAGATAATAGACGAGGACATGCTCCTTCTGCTCACTTAGCTCCCAGCCCACACTTCATTAGCTACAGAAGCAGCGCTGCAGCCCTCACTTGATTGCTGGCCCACACTGCAGCCAGGAGTGGAGGGAGGCCAGGGGCACCAGCGCACAACACCGAGCGCTCAGATCCTCCCCAGCTCCCCACAGCAGCCTGCCTGCAGATAGGAATCTGGAGCTGCAGCAAGGGAGGTGCTGCTGGGTACGGCTGATCCCTGGGGACAGGCAAAGAAGGAGACCATCACCTTTGCTAGGAAGGCCCCAAGGACACCCAAACCACCTCAGGATGGCGTGGGGGGCAGCGATGTCTGAGGATGGCAAGCTCCCACAGCACCCAGGACCCTTTCCGCTCACCTCCTCGCAGCCGCTGGAGGCGATGTGTGGGAGACACGCTTCCTCGCTCAGTGGTTCGATGACAGTCACCTCAGCAAAGTCTTCCACAGACTCTTGGAACTCCGGCAGGGACCGCCGGCCATAGCGCTTGCCGCCTTTGATGTACTTGGGCTGTGCTTCTGGGGAGGAATCTGTGACATTCAGGAACAAAGCATTATCAGCAACATGATTTTTGCAGATCTGGCTCCCAGGTCACACCACACAGGACTGGCTTGGTTGCAGCGTTTTGAGTTCCAAATTGCCACTACCGTACCCCCTGGGCAGGCAACAGTGGCTGCCCCTTTCCAGGACCACTACCCTCATGATACCATCTGGCCTGATGGGTTGGAATGGGGCCTGCTCAATGAAAAGGCTGTCACCAAGTGAAATCAAGGCTCCATCTTCCTCATCCTTTCTCAATTCCCAGATCACATTTGCTCTGTTAACAGAATGGGGCAAAAGAAACCCAAAAACCCAACCTTGCAAACAGCTTTGGATGGAAAGCCCATTAGGTCTCTCCTCCTTGCACTAATCTTCATTACCAGCGATGGGCAGGTTTAATTAGGGACAGCATTGCACTTAGGCAGCTCAAGTCTCCAGATTATGCAGACACCTGGGCGACTGCTGCTGCTTTCAGTGGATTTAAATCACAGCTCGATTAAATGTGTGGCAAGTGGAAAAAAAACTGGGCAAGTTTGCAGGCAAATGTCTCCTGGGGGCCAACACAAGCAGCTAATTCAGGCGACAGCGGGGCAGGTCCCAGCTTGTGCTGCGCAACTAATGCCAACTGCAAGATCTAAATAACCCTTTGGAGTCGTCATCTAATTACAGGGGGCTGCACTCACATTCCCTGGCTCCAGCTTCCCAAAGCAAGCCTTGTGCCTTTGGGGACTGAATTATCCAGGAGCACTCCCTGATAAGGATCAAACCAAAAAATAAATAAGCATGTTTTGGGTTATTTTCAGTGAGAATCAGCCAACGTCTGGAGCAGGGGGCAAATTAAACCGAGGACCAAATTAACCAGGGATTCAATTAGGGAAAGGCTCTCTGCCGTGCTTTGTTTCGGTGTTTGCTAACCCTGCCATCGAAACCCCCCCAGGACTTGATCATCTTTATTGTCCGCCACTTGCAGCGCACTGAGGCAGTGGCAAGAGCAGCAGCCTTTTGAAATTTTATTTGCAGAGCACTCTGGTACAAAACAAATGCACAGCGCAATACTAATAAGGCACAGGGAAGCTGTTCAATCACTGACAAATGGTACACAGAAAGCAGAGTCTCTGAACCCCCTCTGCCCAAATGCCTCCTTGGATAATATTCCTTTAGATATGGAAGAAAGCTTCAAGCTTGTTAGAGGAAAAATATTCTGCAACTTAGCTATGCAATGAATTATAAAATACACAGGACTAGGAGTCCTTTGATTCCTCCAGCCTTGCACTCCATCCATCCATATTGCAGCTCTAGGGAACAAACCCGGCGGCCCGTGTTTGAACAAGGCCATTTTAACAAGATTTGCTGCAGCTGGGACTCACACATGAAAGTTGCGTGATGAAGTGTGCCGATAGAAAAATCGCAATGAGACAGGCTGATTAAGTACGAGCCCGAGAACAAAAGCAAACCTTATCACTCCTATTAAAGCTTGCCTGGTGGTGAACAATCTCCATCGAGCAGCTCTCTCTGAAATGCTAATGTTTGTGGCTACTCATTCACCCTTTTATTTTCTCCCTGCTGCCATCTCCCTGCCCTCGAAAAGAAGGGGGCTGGGCGGGGGGGGGTTGGGTTTCTGAGAAACAGTTTTTCCTGCTCTAGGACAAGCACACCTCCTCACCCATCTGTCTTTGGAAAGACTGGGGGGGAAGAAGCAGTAATTGAGCAATAATTAAGCTATGACTAAATTTCCTTTTGGGTTCCCCAATGCTCAGAAGGGTTTCATTTCCAATGCTTCCCACCCTGACAGTGTCGTTTAGCCACTGTTGCAGCTGAAAAATCCAGCTTTATGTGGAAATACAGGTGCCTTCACACCATGCCACCCTACAAGTGCTTTACCAGCAAGCAGAAATGGGAACATCTCCCCTTTTTTCCATTTTAAGCATTTGGAGGCTGGCAATTGACTTCTGTCCCTCTTCTTTGGTCTCAGCACCTGGGTGTGCTTGTTTTGCCTTTGCAATTAAAAAGCTGTGAAGCCTGAGAACATCCCCAGGAGGGAAAGGTGACCCTTCACAGCTTGAAAAGAGCAGAAACTTCACTCCTGCCTTGCAAAGCCAACTTCAAAACATGCTGTGCCTGAGCCCAGCTACAGAAGGAATCCCAGCTCAGGCACCCTGAGATCCCATTTCCAGAGCCAGAGTGCTTCTGTTAATAACTGCATGACAGCTCTTTCCCTGCTAGCCCCCACGCACCTTTGTGCTGTTGGCTGCTGGGTACCCAGTGCAGACCAAAGCAATAGCTTACAGGGCCATGGCATTGGACTGGCATAACAGACCACAGCCTGCAGCACCATCCCTGGGAGCACAGACCCATCTCTCCTGCAGAAAACCCCGTGCACCATCATCTCTGGACCAACTGTGCATGGATGCCTCCCATGCATGCAGCATCCTGTAAGTCCCACCATCTTCCCGCTTTTCTAACCCAACCCCCCAGCAAAGCAGCTGATGCCCTTGGTACTCTTGCCATTCCCAGTATTTAGGGAAAGCTGAGCACACATGCCAACAAAAAGCAGCAACCCAAGCTCCCCGAATGCAAAGTTCACCGATGAGCGGAACTCAATTTCTCATTTCCAGCCAAAAGAGGAAGGAAAGAGCTGCTCAATCCACATGTTCTTTCAAAGGCACACAAACAGAAGGGAGATGTCAAAAATCAAAGCTTTCAGTGAGGCAAATGCCTGTGACACAGCCCTGTGTGCTATTTATCCCAAACACTGTAAAATGTATCTCGGTATTGAACACCAAGGGGAGGCTGTTCTCCCTCAAGCCTGACCTCTGGCACCCCAGTCTGCAACCAGCAGCAACGAGAGATGCTGCGCCTCCAAGACCCTCTCTATTGTGTGGCTGACAAGCCACCGAGAAAGGGGGGGGGGAAGGGAAAAAGAAACTAGGATGAATGCTCCCTCCTACCTACAGCCCTCGGCAATACATGGGCTTAGCAAAACACACTCCAGAGCTAATGAGACACTGGGGTCTGATCTGCCCTCCTGAACTGCTCCCAGGCTGTAGGAAGAGCAGAAGCTGCCAAGAGAGCAAGCCTCTCACCTTCCTGACCCGCTGCCCAGGGGGGTTGCAGCCCCCAAACGTCTCCTGAAAAACGAAACAAAACCAAAACCAAAGCATTTCACAAGAACTCCCCTGATTTAAGCGCTGCAGACAAAAGCCATTAATTCCCTGCCTTGCTCCCCCCATCCACCTCGACAGTGAAATGCCTCCATGCTTAAAGATTTACACTCGATTTTCTGCCTTTCTGTGCTAGATGTGTATTTTCAAAATCCCACTCTGCCCTCAGATGCTTGGGAAGGAAGGGGGGGCTCTCCTTGATGGCAAACAGCATTTTCCTGGGCCCAGCATCAAAGCCACCGATTGCAGACAAAAGGAGGTTTAGGGAGGAAGACCCTCATCCTGCAAGCCTGTTTAGAGATGAATTTCTTTACTGCTTAAGATCTGGAAGGGAGGGATCTTCCTCACAGCAGCAGCCAGCCTTCCAGTGGGCAACGCACATAGCAGCTGGGATCTGCTAAATCCTAATCCTCCAAGACATCAGGCACTGTCTGAACTCCCATACCCTGTTTCACACTCGGGGCTCAGCAACTGAGGCGGACAGGAGCAGCAGCTGGACACCACAGCCCCACAGCAATGCATTTTGGCTCAGAGGCATCACCTGTGCCTAGGTCACTCTGTCTGGACAGTGACACTGGTTTTATACCTGTCCCCACCCTGGTCTGCTTGCGGAGCAGGAGCCAGACTTTTGCAGCCACGTGAGCAACCTTTTGCCCGTGGACGGGATTCCTGCAAGAGCATCATCCCCATCAGATACTCTTCTGGAGGGCAGCTCTGTTGCCTCCATGTGCTGGGAAGCCAAGAACCCAACAGCCCCTCACGACCACAGCAAGGATGGCATCAAGCTCCTCTTTAATTTGTGCCAAGTATTCCTGTAATCCTGTGCTCCATCCTGGTAATCCCTTCCTATCCAGGCTTCCACAACACACAGAGCTGACTTTATTTGCCTGATTTCCCTCCCCATCACGCACATAGCTGATTGTTTTTTTCCTTCCAAACCCTTAAATCTATATTATTGTCCCCAGGCCCCCCCTCACTGCTACAGTGGCCCACGGACAAGGAGCATCGGCAGCAGCAGCCCCCAGCCCAGGGTATCCAGCAGGAGCAGACTCAGCCCCAGCCCTGCAGCAGCATGTCTCCAGAACACCTAACCCCAGCAATCCAGGCTACCTCTGCCAGGTACCTCTGCACAAGGTGCCGCTGGGGGTGACAGGTCTCCTCGGCAGTCACGCTCCTGTTTGCGGGAGCTGAAACAAGCACTATTTTAAGAACATTCAGGCCTTTTTCTGCTTTTCCCAGTGTTTCTCCCATCCCTCTGCCCAGGCATTCCACTTCACAGCAGAGCTGGGGATTGCCTGGCTGGCTGATGCCCAGGTTTGCAGCTGGGTCTCCCCCACACCAACGTCCTCGAAGGGATGGAACTGATGACAGCAGCACTGGGAACTCTGCCTCCCTTGGTTTTCAGGTCTGCTCCCCAGGCAAAGTGCCTGCAGCATGTCAGGACCATCCTCCTGGCAGTCTTCCCTTCAGAAAGGGAGTTTAGCTTCTCTGTCAAGAATAAAAGCACCCCAAAACAAATACATCAGCTGCTCTCTGCAAGCCTGAGTGCTTCTCCCACCTGCTGCTTCCCCCCCAAAACAAGGAAAGCCCCATCACTCACTTCTGCAGGAACTGCTTTTGCATCCTATGGCAGTTTTGGTTCCGTGTCCCCAGCCTGTGGGTCTCACTGTGACCCTGGGAGCTGCCCTATCATCCACAAGTCCTGTGCGCCAAGCCATCCTCCCTGAGCAAGCTGCACTGCACCCACAGGGACAAGGATGCTTCCTCTTGCCAGGTCCCCTTGCCTGTGTCCACAGGCTGTTTGGGAGCTGCCTGTTTGGAGATCAAAGACACAAGCCCTCCAACTGTCCCCAGGGGGGCTTTCCATCACCCAAGTCCCTGGGTAAAACCACATCAAGGTACACAGCCACTTCCTTGCAGAGCAAACTGCAGATGCAGCAAACAGCTTTAAGATGTGTGTGCCTGTCTCTCCCCCCCCCCCAATTGAATTTTCATTTAAATGATATGATTTGAAGCTCTTAACTCAATTTTTCCCAAGCCCGGGGCGGGCTGGAACACCAGCACTTCCACAGTCACTGACAGTTTGACACCAACAGCACAAAGCAGCTTGTTCTCCAAATCTCAAGTTTGATCTAAATTAAAAGCAGCAAAGACTTTGGTGTTAACCGACCTGTCAAAACGCATTAAAAATAAATGCCTCCCAGGCCTGCCTGGTGCAGGCTCCCTACCTGCACTGCATGCCCTTTGATTACCTGCCATGCAAGACCCAGCTGACAAACATGTCCCCAAGGAGGGCTCTCCAGCTCCAACACAGCCTCTTACCAGCTGCATTTGTAATTTCCCCTGCAATAACCCCAAATTTAGCCCTTTCTAGAAGATTTATTTATATTTAAATCAAGCTGAAGCTTCTCAGCCACGATTCCCCAATAAATGCAGAGCGCTGGATTAGTTCTGGTTCACTGGGGTGCTAGGGCTGCCTCCTGCACTGTGCCAGCTCCTCTCTGAGGGGCTGGAAGAGATCACAGCAGACCTGACCTCTTGTCAGGCACTGGTGAGGCTCCCCCTTTGCTCCTGAGCTTCTACTGACCTGTGCTGGGAAATTGCATTAAGTGATGCTGGGTGCAAGTGCTGTCATCGCCCACCTCCATCTAAGCATTAAGAGCTTTGGAAATGAGGGGCGGAAAATAAAAGTAATTCATCAATTGCATCTCCTGGGCCCTGCGGTTTTTGCAGCCTATTTGAAGGGGAGAGCTGTAATTTTGCTGAGAGGCTGAGCTCTCGAGTGGAGGATGCGCCAGCTGAGATTGATGCTCCAGGAGAGAAAACCTGGAGCTCCCCTTCTCCCTCCTTGCTAAGCTGTCTTCTCCTTTGGGGATTTCACAGTCCTGCTGCTCCAAAAGCAGGATTAGGGATTTACATACAGGTGTGACAGCAGGCAGACAGCAGCCCCCCAGCTCCAGCTGGAGCCACAGGGGCTCAGCCCTCACCCCATAGCTTCCCAGTGTTCCCAGCACCACCAGCCCATATGCACAAACAGGGGGGGCACACCAAACCTGTGACCCCATTTCCTGGTCAAAAAAGCTACATTTTCAAGGCACGTCAAAACAAAGCAAGACAAAAACCAGGACAGGGAGGAACAGCAGCAGCCACTGTTTCTCCAACCAGCCCCAACTTGGTTTGTCGGGAGGTTCGTCATGTTCAGAATCCTGGGAGAAACAGTCACCTCAAGAGTTAACTTCCTACAGGCCTGAGCTCACCCTGCTCATCTCAGACACAAGGAAACAATATGGATTTTAAAGAAAAATCATGCAAAGCAGTGCTAGACAGGAGGGGTATTTCTGTGTCGAGCAGCCCATCTCTAGGAGGAAATCTTGTAGAGAGTTTCCCTTTATGACCTTCACAACAAAAAGCAGCACCCAAAACCAGCACAGGTTTCCAGCAAGGCACTGCTGTCCCCCAAGACAGATCCCACTACTGGTCCCTCAGAGGCACAGCAGGAGCACAGGAGCTACCGCTGGCTCAGCCCTTCTGCTGAGCTGGGGCTTCTGTGCCACATCACACCTCAGAGCTGAAGCATTCAAGTGGAGGGCAAGGGGATGTGCCAGCCCTGGCTGGGAAAAAAGCACCCACAGCAATAAAGTGGCCATTTGATAGCCTGCCCCTAACTATCTGCTGCAGCTGGAGAGCACCTAAAGCATCCCTGGCCACTGGAAGTGTAGAAAGCTCCACAACAGACCTTAACTCTCCATTCTCCCCAGGTCTGGGCATCCAAGCAGAAGAGCCTACCTTAGCACCTAAAAAGCACTTTCTGTTCTAAGCTCCTCTGTAACAGCCACCTGTGTCTGCTTTGCCAAAGAAAAATGGACTGGTTTAGATAATTCAGTATTTACCTGGTTCTTGGAAGTGCTCTTCATTTGACAGGGTTCTGGATAAGATGAGGATAAGTGCTTCTTTAAATTGATCAAAGTGGACCTGTGGGGAAAAAAGGAAGAAAGGAAGAAATCAACTGGTGCAGAAAATTAAATATCATGCTAATAATCCGTCAGGAAGATAGGCAGCAATGCAAAGCATTCAGCCCACCACACTGAGACAAGAGCATGCCTGAGTCTGCCAACCACCTCAGCAAGGGACAAGACTGAACCTCAGACTTCGGCCTGGGGAAATGACACACAAAGACACAACCAGCATCTTTGAGCATGTGGAAAAAATGACTGCTATCACAGAACGACTCAAAAGCATTGCTTTAATGCATTGGTTGGGTTTTGCTTACAAGCAAGACAATGAAATAATACATCCACAGGACCAGGGAGCATCTCCTTTGCTTGGGATGACCTGGCCAGGGCCAGTGGCTCCTACAGTGAGATACCTGTCCTGACCAGGGATGAGCTATTCAGCTGTGGAAATGCTCCACTGCTCTCATAAAGCTTCAGAAACCACTTTTTTGAAGTGGATGGCAGTGTCCTTTCCAGGGCAGTCCCAGCCTGGAGCTCCAGCCTGATGCGGCTCCAAAAGGGCTGGAATGGAAAAACCAGGTGTGGAACATGGCTATGGGAAAAACAAGGAGGGATGATCCTACCACTGGGGCTTTCCCCCCCGCCCTTTTCCATCTGTGTCTTCCTAGAAAGCCTCCTGCCTCACCACTATGAGCAGTTGCAAAGGGGCTACAGAATCCTCCACAGCTGCTCTGGGGAATGTCAGCAATTCCAGCCGTGGCAGACAGGAACCAAGGGACAGCTGGGGAAGCTATTTGACATGGGTCAGTGGCGAGACAAAGCTGGCTGCTATGATTCCTTTTGGCTAAATAAATCCTGGAGAGAATTTTTACACTGAACAAGAGACTTCATCTAAAGAACCCACCGAGGCTGCCCTTCCTGGCAAAGCTGTTGCTGCAAATCCAGCATGAGGAGCAGTCAGAGAGAATTCTAATGCTGTGGGGGAGCAGCATTAGAAGGAAAGTAAAGTCCAGGTCTGAAGTTTGCCAGCTTGTTCTTAGGGTCGAGCCAGCCTCAAAAAAGAACATCATGCTCCCAGGCAGACAGGGGATGACAGTGGACCTGGGGTCTCAGCCATGGGCCCCCATACAGGGGCGCACCTCGCACTGCAGTTCATGTGGTGGAAATCATCTCTGTGGTCCAAAACACATGCTCCAAGTAGTTAAACAGTTAGAAATATGTTCAGCAAAGAAACTTGTTGAGGATGCCTTTATCTGAATACTAATTGCTGCCATTCACTTCCAAACACTGGTGTACTTCAAGAGGACATTTTACAGAGATAGGAGAATTTGTCCGATTAAAAAACTTGACATTTAACTAAATGAGCACGAATAAAAGACAAGGGTGTTTGAGTAACAGGTCCCCTCTGCCGGGATCTCCTCAGGAACAGTGACAACAATCACAGGGATAGACACAGCTGGTCCTCAGATGAGTGCTGGTGCTGGGTTTGAATGGGACCTCATGGCAGAAAGAAAATAAAGTAAGAATTACTTTGCATCACTCGTGTGAACACACTGCATGAGTACAGTCACCTATGCAGCTGCAGAGAGCATCACTGACATGTAACCTGCTCTGCTTAACAAGCCCCATAACTCGTGTCTGCCAAGAAGCACTAAAGAAGGGGAGGAAGGCAGGAGTGGGGCTGAGCCCTCACTGCCACAGCTGCACGCAGGACAGATGGCTCCGGCATTGAGGCCATGGAGCGATTTTACCATGACCACAATGTCCAAAGGAGCCTGTGGAAGATTAGGCTGCGGGGCCGGAGGCAGCCAACCTCCAGTGTCCTCTGCATGCCAGCGCCTTGGTCAGCTACACAGCAGGATTTAACATGCAAATCAGCAGCTGAGAGACCCAACAGCAGGCACCTGAACAGGCTCAGAGGGTCCCACAGCATCTTCTGAGCAGCAGCGCCCAACTCTGGAGACACAGCCCAATATAGCAGAGGTGGGTATTTTTCTTTAGAAAAGTCCCTGGCCTATCCCAACACCGGATAACCAGGTTAGGTGCCTGCGGTGCACATCTGAGGTCAGATGCTGCATGTGTGTACACAGAGTGCTTAGAGAAATACAACTGTTTAAATCAGAGCTGCGCTCAAGTACAAGCTGGGCAAGGCAGCAAAGCCACAAACACTACAGTGTCTCCTATTTTAAAGAAAGCCTCATACGCTTGGTGTCAGCACATCTCCAGCACCCATATGCTGGCACAGAGTCACAGTTCTGTCCTGGAGACCCCATGCCAGGGAGGCTGTGGGCTCCCTGCAAGCGCAAAGGGCACTTCCAGGGATGTGACAGCCCACATGGGCAGGCACAAGTCCACAGCAACAGCCTTTGGGTTTTGCTTAGAGAATATTCCCAACACAGGACAGGCGTAACAGCCCTGGGGAGGAGAGCACCAACTGCAGCAGCGCTGCACAAAGCACCATCCACTTATGGAAAACAGCCTCAGACACTCAAGCCAACCCAAAAACTTGACAAAGACAAGACAGAAAGCATATACTAGCAAAACACTGTTGCAGTGTTTGAAGTTTAACAGTATTTTCGATATGCTGGACTAGATTTGGACAAGATTCCAACTTGTGCATCTGTTCACAGGAGCCTTGAACAGCAGGGCTGATCCAATCCAGTCCTAACACAACAGAGCTTGGGAGGCAATGACATGGAACATGTTTGTGTCAACTCAGAGGCATGGATCAGGGATAGGACACAGATACTGGCAAACCGACAGTAAGACCAGGCTTCTGCACAGGTGCTGCAGGCATATTAAGTCCCCAGAGAGGAGAATTTTCCCCAAGAGCATGTAAATCAGAGACAAACAACACTAATACACCAACACTGGCATGGCAAGCCCAGCCCGGCTTCCCCACAGTAATCAGAGACCAACCAAGCTGCCAGCTACTGAGCAACCCCAGCACCTTTGAGAAATCTCGACGCCAGCTTTAAAGCAAGTTTCCTATGAAGCCGTGATTTATTAGCACTAAAAAGAGTGTGCATGTGCCAAGCTACCTGCTGCTTCTCACTATTTGTCCCTGCAATGCAAAGCAGCAGTCTGCAACCCCAGGCTCTGAGGCAAACCCACACTGGTGTCTTCTTCAAGCTCCCTCTCCTTGATCTTCAAGCAAAGTCCCTTTCCCAAAGCCCTGTCCATGCTTGCAAACCCCTTCTAGCAGCAGCAACCACATGGTTGCAGAGGGAAATGTCAGGTGGGGAAGACACAGGAACAAGGCAACCTTGCGACCAAGTCTCCTGCCTGGCATGCAAGAAGATGCTTCATGTAAGGGGAACAGCATCACAGCTGGCCCAGAGAGAGTATATTTACAAGAGGTCACCAGTCAAAGCACTGAAAGGAGCTGACAAGTGAAGCAAAACCCCATGCCGCAGTGTCCTCACTGCAGGGTTGTTAATGCAACAGCACCAGGGCAGGGTAAAACCTGAACTCCCTGTCCCTGCTTGAGGGCCATCCTTGTGCAGGGTCTGGAAGTGCCCGACTCACCCCATCCTTGCAAATCACATAACCGCAGTCATCCTGCAGCCCATGAGCACTGTCCCCAGGATACCACTATGCATTAACCACTAGTTAATGGTCAAAGCCTCTCGGAGGCCAGATGAAGAGGACATGCCTGCACATATCCTCTCAGTCCTGCAGTCTCGGCCCTGCGAGGGGCCAGAGAATAGAGCCTCCCGGAAGAATCTTAGGAATTGCTGTGATTGCATCGCCTCCACACGGCTCTGGGATGGTTTGGCTCTGCTGCGAGTTAGGGCAGGATCTGCACACCCCTGCCAGAGCTCAGAGATAGCGCGTACCCATTAATCCCTACAGCATCGCACCAAGCGTGCCGGGGATGCGGCGCATCCAGCCCCTCGCCAGGATGCTGGCTCAGCTCCCGGTCCAACCGAGCAGCCCCACCACGGCGCATTCATCCCCACAGCAGAGCCCCCAGCACAAAAGCAAGCACGTGGCCCCACCGAGTTGCCCCTCAGCAGACAAAACCGTCCCTCTGCTGCCCCCCTTCCCAGTGCCCTCCCATAAAACCCAGGCTCTGGAAGTGAAGGCAAACAAAGGCTGCTCCCACTGCACAGAGGGACCATCTGCGGCAAGGAGCTGGCAGGGCAGGTGCACGGAGCCTGCACTCAGGGAGCAACATGTTTGCTGCTATTCTCCCAATGAGCTCCCTAGGAAACCCAGAGGATTCGACAGCTATTAAATCAGGCTCACGCTTAGACATGGGCCATTGCTGCTGCTAACGAGCACAAATGCCAGGGAGAAGGGAGGAAGCACAGGAGATGGATTCTTCTGACATGATTCAAGTCACAGGTTGTAAACAAGAACCATTCCCCCAAGACAAAGAGGGGGAATGAAATAAAAAAGCTCCTCAGGATGTCTTGTGCCATGGGACAGCTCGCAAGGATGGAGCTCCGGGCTGGGACTGGGCAAGCATGATCCAGCACTTGGGATGCTTTAGCAGGAGCTTTTTGGTACCACTGGGCTGAGCACTTACAGCATTTAACTTTGCTTTCCACCCACTCTGAGCAGGGCACAGGGATGAGCACTGTTGGTTTAGCCCTGATGAGGCGTGACAACCACATCTCTTCCTTACTGCTCTTCCTTCCCCTCTACCCCACTATCCTACAAGTAGCAAAGCCAGAGAACAGCATCCAAGTAGTGCAAGCTCAGGATGTCCAAGCAGCACAGAAAGTCTCCAGTGCACGAGCAAGTGCCACACTGGAACTCCAAAGGTCAGAAATCTCTGTCTGGACCCATCTGCGCCCCAGCACTGCTCACTCTCAGCAGAAGAGCTACTGCCCAAGGACAGGCAAGGCAGAGGAGGATTTGTTCATTAAAGGCGTTGTTTTGTGAAAGTTGCAGTTTGATAGGAAACTGGAGTTGGGATGGCTGCTTAGCTCATGTCTATTCAGAGCCCTAGCTGCCTGCTCTGCATTTTCTGATATTAATAAGCAGTGATGGGATTTCAGGGTGATTTTGAGGGAATCATCCAACACTCTCTGAGCACAGTGTGCCGGGAAAGAGATAACGCATGAACACAAGGACATCCACACTGAACATGAAGCTCCCCACAAAGGGCAAGCAGCTTCCTCTCAACAACCTGGCATTTAACTCTATAAAGGTATAACCACAACTGAAAAAGCCACTTTGGGAAGCATGGTGTGCTCACTGGCCACAGCTCCCCTCCGCAGGCTGCTGGGATGCTGCAGCCCTGCAGAAGGAGCCATTGGTCCCCAAAACCCACCACCAGGTAACATGGACAAAGGTGGCTCAGCCAGCGACTGCCGGTGTTGGACAATAGTCTCTTCTTCAGAGAAATATGCATGACTGCATGTGGCTCCACCAGTTTAACTACAGCTTAAGGCAAGGTAAATCACAGGATCAAGCCCCGGCTGTATCTTCCCAGCACTGCAGCTTGTGCAAGCACCCGGTGAGCCGGTTTGGGGAGATGACCTAGGCCAGAAACAGCACTAACCAGTGCTGGGGGCACATACATAATGTTAACAAGCATGTGCTGGGCTGAGCACCAGCACCAGTGTGGGGGCAGCAGGGACCCAGCACTCTGTTTAGTCTTGGAAACTGGGACAACACGCCATGCATCAGCACAACATCAGCACACAAGGCTAAACATACAACAGTTGTTTCTGAGAGTGCAGACTACATCCAGCCAGGAAACACACATCAGTGAGCAGTTTCCTTCCCTGTTATCACTAATCCCCCTCTCAGAAGCTGCCCTGTGCCCACCCTGCTGAACAGACCAACAGACACTGCCAGTCCTGCAGCCCCAGAGCCTCAGGGGTGCTGGACATTCACAGGTTACAGGCGTTCAGCCTCTTTCCATCACTCTCCCATGCACACAGGAGCAGCTGCCTGCCACTGCCTTGCTCCCAAGGCCCCCCCATTGTCCCCCACCATCACCCCAGACTTACCCTGCCTAAGAGGTTGTCTTGGAGGAGGGTCTGCTGCAGCGCTGGGGCTACCTCCTCCAGGTGCAGCACATGGCAGAGGTCAGTGAGCTCCTCCTGCCCCAGGGACCCTGTGCCTGTGCTGTCAAAGCTGTCAAAGAGCTCCTTGAGGCGAGCTTCATACTGGTCCTGCTCAGCTTCATCCATCCCATAGCCTGCCACACTCACCTGCAGGGAGAGATGGGGCCAGTTAACATCAATCATGGTGCCCACAGCATGGTCTAAAATCCCCAAGGGCTGGTACAGGGGCAGCCCACAAGGCTGTTTGTTCGCAGCAAGTGAACCTAGTGCTCTACCACTGCTATAACCCCTTCCATCCCACCATGTGAAGGCCGGAGTTGCACAGCAGAGAGACCAAGGGGACAAACCCGCAGAGCTACCCCACACTGTCTCCATTAGTGTCTCAGCTGGAGCACCTGAGAAGCTGCAGGGGAAAATTGCTCCCTTGAGCCCTTCTGGTCCCCAGGTATTGCAGGTGATGCTTTGCCCACCTTAGCAAGAAGATAAATAATGATGCCAGTAGCCACAGCTCACAAGTGGCAGTGAGGAAAGTGTGGGGCTCCCTGCCTGCAGGGGGGAGGACAAGAGACCCCAACCACTGCCTCTGCTCCAACCCCAAACACTTCAAGTGAGCCAGCCACCATATGCGCCTCCCTCCACGAACACAAAACACATCCCTGTGCCAAACATGCTCATTTTCATGCTGGCCTGACTTCAGGGAGCCCCAACATGCTGTCAGCCCTGTTGATGCCAGTGTGCAGGCATCTCTGCTTTCCTCCACAACCCCAGTGTGTCCCCGCTCCATCACTGCCCAGTCCCATGGCACTGCTCTCCTTCAGGTACTTCACATCAAACCCTGTCTGAAGGCAGAGAGATGTTTGACAGGGG
This sequence comes from Psittacus erithacus, assembly GCA_009867235.2. Classification (NCBI taxonomy): domain Eukaryota; kingdom Metazoa; phylum Chordata; class Aves; order Psittaciformes; family Psittacidae; genus Psittacus; species Psittacus erithacus. The sequence goes on from WYDI02028848.1 coordinate 42,749, forward strand.
ACACTGCTAGGACGGCAGCAAACCCAGCCCCAGAGCAGAGCTGGGCCCAGCATAGAGGCAGCTGAAACATACCTGGTCTCCTGCACCAGCAAACAAAGCCAAGGTGGTTTCCCTACCACTTGCCCAAGAGCTTCACCCTCCCCTCCAAGCCAACAATTTTTCATCTCTCTCAACCCATTGCTAACCAGAGCATCACAGCCCCAGGAACTGTTCTAGCAGGGAACAGGGAGAGAAATCTCCTGTCTGAAATGAAGGATTCAGCTGGCATCCCATTACCCAGCCTGACTGCTGCGCTCCCCACTGGCTTAATGCAGCAGCAGCGTAGCCCAGTGCCATGACACAGCCCTGGCATGCACAGCCACCGCAGCAGACACGCACAGGCACTGCAGCCTTCACTGACAGAGCGCACCAAGTGGCAATAGGCATTGCAGGGACCCAGTGCCCCAAGGACACAACTGGGTACCCTGGGATGCTCAGCGAGCCTCAGACCATATCACAAGAGCCTGCTAGGTCTCAGTGTCAGCTTTGTTTTGCCAATGCTGCTGCAGGTCACCTCATCCAGATTTCACAAAGAGGAGGCCCTATCCAAACCCCCTCGATGTCCAGCCCTGCTATGGAGCAGCCACCTCCCACTATCCCTCTTAGCATCGCAGGGTGCCTGCAGCTGCCTGTGTCACTGGCAATGCTCACGGACATCCCAGAACAAGTGAAGCTGCTTAGCCGCAAGGTGCAGCCTGATTTCATGCCCGGTCCACCACTGCAGCCTCAAGGAACACTGATCTTCTAGAATATCGTGAGCCATCACATCAGCTCACACAAGCACCCCACGGCAGAGAGGCAATTAGAAAAGCCTGTCCAATGTGGCTGGGTAAGTGGGAAACATCCAGGGCAGTACTGCAGCAGCTGCGTCCTTGATTTCACTGGCCACAGGAGTAGATGACAGCGCAGAGCAGCACCAGACTCCTGTGCCTGCTGAGGGATGCAGGGCTGGTGCCAAGCAGCATGCAGGGTCCACGGGACAGAAACAGCCCAGCCTGGCTGGCCTTCCTTCCTTGCCAACATGGGCAAGGATGGCAGCATCACAGGACCTCTCAGGAGACTGGACACAATCCCACCCCCATCCCCACATCGTCCCACCTGAGCCTCAAACCCTTAGTGTCCCCTGGTTTACATCCCCCCCCAGATGCCGCTTGAGCTGCTTCAGCAAAGCACACAAGCACTGTGGGAAGAGGTGAAGATACAAATGCATTTGCATTCAGCTCAGGGCACAGAGGAGTTGTCAGCACCCAAAACCTCAAGGGCTCGCTAGCAGAAGGAAGGCAACAAACTACTTTCAGTTCTCAAGCCAGCAACCCCATTTCCCACCCACACCCGTGGCTCAGCACACATGGAGCTCCATAGTGTTGCTGGGTACCAGCATCGGGAGAGCCCTGCCCAATCCAGAGCTCACAGCCGAGCCTGCAGCAAAGGTGACACCAACCCATGGAGCTTCCCAGGCATTTCTGAGCTTCTTGTCTTCAGGGTCAGCCACCTCCTGTCCACCAGAGACCTCTCCAGCACCTGACCCTACTATCACACCACCAGAACCAGTTCTCCCAGTCAGACAGCACAAAAAGCCTAAATGCCACCTCCCAACATGTCCCCAAGCACCCATGCTGCCGGAACATTGGGATCACTCTATCTCAGAGCCATACCATCAAGCAGCCCCCAAAACCTACCCTAGATGGGCTGAAGGACCCAGGGGACATCCTAAAAGAAGACTACAACCCTCAAAAGAGAACAGCATTGGGTGCATGGCCCCTGCCTGGGGCAGACCTGCCCTACAGCCCCAGTGAGGTTTTTGGCCCTGACAACCACACATATTCCCATGGTGAGAGATGGTCAGAGCTCCACACAAGCTCAGCGAGACCCAGCCACCCTCACGCAGCCCAGGGAGGGGATTCCATACCTTCAACATAACAAGCATCAGAAATAAAGAATGACAATGCTCTTCGCCTACCTGCAGTCAGTCAACAATGGCAAGCTGCTGGCAGCAAGGCAATCCCGCACGCATCCTGCACAACCTCCATCTTAGGAAGCCGGCTCCAGCAGGCAGCCGGCTGCACAAGGTGACCCAAGATGCCTACTCCAGCTGAATTATTCAGCAGCGCTTTGAGAGGGGGGGTAAAAGAAAAGCCCAGCCCTCCTACCTGATGATCTCACAGGCTGCCTGGCATCACCCAGCAGTCAAAATAATGAGGTCAGCGGCATCAGAGCCCCAGCACACAGCCACCCTCTGCACCCGCGCGCCGGAGCTGCCCTGCAGGGTAGGGGATGGGAGACTGGCAACAGAGAAAGGGCTAAGAGGGCGGGGGGGAGGAGCACAAGAGGCACACAAAGCCCGAATTAAACCCCAGCCTTTCATCTCCACTGCAGATGGGCCAGCAGCTGAGATGCAGGAGGGCAGCCCACACCCAGCAGGATAATAGGGGTGGGCAGCAGCTGAGCAGGGGCTCCCCCATCTCCACATAGGGCATCACTTTGTTCAGATTTATAGCTGCCCTTCTGCATCGTGTTAAGCCTCCCCAAATGACTGGCTTCAGCAGACGGCACAAGAAGGTGCAGGTTTAGGAGAACTACTTGTAGTCATAACCACATTATTGTTTATTCCTGTTCTCCCTATAAGACCCTGGAAGCAAAGCGCTCAGGGATGATGAAAAGAAGTTTTAACCAGCATTTCTTTCCTTCCTTCCTTTAAATCCACCCCCTCCTGAGAGCCAAAAAACCTTCACAGCACACAATGTGGGGGCCTGATATGACTGAATTCGCAGCTAAATTTAACTCAGTATAGGCATAAGCAGTAATTACCACTTGGCATATTAAATTCCTGGAATCAATACCAACCTTGAAGCTTCAGCTTCTGACCAATGAAGAGACAGATCACCTGGTCAACCAATGGCACCACCAAGTAAAAACACCACAATTAGCACAATGCCTTTTTTTTTTGTGCAAAACAGTATTAATTCAAACAGCATTAATGCAAACAGCATTCATACAAGCTGCTCAATGGCACAAGCTGGGGCTTTTAGGGATACTCTGCCCAAATGCCCTCATGGGCTGCCATCACCAACCACCGCTCTCCAGGGCTACCCTGCCTCCATCCCAACCAGCCCTCCACAGAAGGCAGCAGCCTGCAGCAAGTAATCTTCAAGAGACAGCATGGAAAATGCTGCTTTGCTCCTACTTACTTGATTGCCTTATCTCAGATGAGGGCCTGGCAATTAGAAGCAGGTAAGTGCACAACAGAGCAGCATCATGTGGCCACCTCCAAAACATGAGCACCCACTCCCTGAGATTTAACCATGTGGTAGCATCCACCCTGTGCTGAAGAGCAAGGCCAGGCGTGAGCAGGTTAAAAGCAACTTGCCTTTCTCCCTGCACTTGCGCCAACTGGCATGATGTGAACACAACTAGCAAAAAACCACCAGGACCCCAATTTTTAATGGCAGGATTTATGACAAGATGCCCATCAGCCACCAAAACGAGACCCTTATGCCCTTGAATGGAAACCCAGAGCTGAGGTTGTCTCATCTAACTCATTATCTCTTTCCCCTAATGAACCATCTCATCCATCGCAGCTGCAGCAATTCATTCTGTACAACCCCAACCCCCCCGCACCACTGCCTGTGTCAAGGTGATTTCTGAGCTCAGCCCACCCTGCAACACCCATCCACAAAGGGTCACACCAAGGAGAAGGGGAAAAACAAAACCCAAAAGGGCAGTGAAGCACCCAAGTATCAGTAAATCATTTGACAGCACACCCAACTCTTCAAGGGTCACCACCGAAGTCAAACTTTACAGCTGGCGGCTCCTCCTCCCCATTGAGCATTGCCGTAATTTTTTGGCACTGGCTGCTTTGCACCTCAATGCCATCTCTCACCGTGCTCCCCAAAACACACACAAACCCTCCGAAGTTGGCAGAGAAGGGAGATTCTGTTAACCAAGCTCCACTCCAGATTGGCAAAGCGGCAATGGCATATAAAGCACTATAGATTTATGTAAAGGGCTTCAAAAGAAGGCAACGTTTTGAATATTCACACCACCCGGGTATTTACATTGTAATAGGGCCTTTCAATCAGCAGCCTTCCCCTCCATAAAGAAAAACAATGCGCCCATCTGGTTTGGTTTTGCAAACCCAGGCCGGAGTTGTGCGGCAGTAACTGGGGGAGCCTGGGTTCCATAAAGCCCAACGTAAAGGCACAAAGCTGGTAATTTCAGAAGTAAACAAAGCGAGCTGGCAATTTAACCAGCGGTACCTCGCACACCAGGAAGTCAGTGATACAGGAGCTCAGCCCCGTGCTGGCTCCGATAAACCCGGTCCATGCTGAATCATGGCAGTAATGCCATGCGCCCATCACACTGCAGGGACCGTGCTTTTGCCACCATCCCTGTTTAGGTGAGCAGATGGGAAAGACGGGCAGGATAAACACACACTCCCAAACTGACACGCACTTGCACGGCAAACCCCGGGTGCACCCTGCTCTGGGGGCTGACCCCCCCAGGCTGCGGGTTTGGGTTTCAGAGTCTCAACCCCATCCTTACCCGGATGTGCCAGAGGTGACGGGGCCCACGGTTTGCGGCCAGACAGCAGATGCCGTCTGCCGCCTTGGTGACAGCGGGGACTTCGCCTACGACAAAACAACTGCTGTGACAAATTCCTCCAGCCTCAGCCGGCTGCTTCTCAAACCCGGAGAGAACTGGGCCAGAATCGGCTCCCATTCCCAGCATTTTGGGGCTTTCGGAGCACCCAAATATCAGTAAAACATTTCACAGCACACTCAGCCCTCAAGGGTGGCCACCAAAGCCAGCTGCCCGGAGACAGAGGGGCATCGTGGGATGAGATTCTGCCACCGGCGCCGCTGCCAAGAGTGCGGAGGTCCCCACTGCCGGGGCCGCCAGAATTCTGCCGTAGCTCCCCCACTCCTCCAAATCCCATCACCACATCGCATCCTCCGACCCCGAGACCCCTCTCCATTCCCCAGCACCCCTCAACTCTCCCCACGCACCCACCTTACCGGCTCGCCCCGACCCCGCCGCCCCGGGCCGGCGCCCCGCACACACGACTGGAAGGGACGGGCTGCGCGCCGGCACCGCCCGCGGAGGAGGGACCGGCGGCAGTCAGAGCCACCTCCCCCACCTCGGCCCCGGGGTTCGGTGGACCCCTCTACCGCGGTGCTCCGGTCTGTTCCCACCCCCGACGGCGCGACTCCATTCCCCTCCCGGGCTCACCCGGCGCAGCTGCCCGGAGCAGCTCACCTCCAGCGCGGCTGAGCGTTGCGGAATAGAACGGAATGGAAAAGAGGCGGCACCGCGTTCAAATGCAGCGGCGTTTATTGGGTCACGGCGTAGGGGCGGCTCCGGGGGTGCGGGGCGGCCCCGGGGCGGGAGCGACCGGCGGTCTTTGTCCGGCGGGGCCCCGCAAGCGCCACCCGGTCCCGCCCCGTGCCCGGCACCGGCAGCGCCCCGCGCCGCGGCGGATGGCTGCGTGGGGTCTGCCCTGTGTCCCGCACCGCCATAGTCTCCGCTGTCCTTCCCCCCTGGGTGGCATCAGATTAGTTCTGACCATCCCGCACCCCAGGTGGCACCATCCCTGCTCCCCACTGTTCTGCACCCCTCGGGACATGGCCCTGCAGCCCCTCATTACATAAAAAACAAACAATGGCACATCAGGACTGCCCCAGGTCTGAAGGTCATGGCATGATGTCACCCCACTGTCCCCTGCCCGGGGGGACATGGCACCCCAGCTCCCTGCCATTCCAGGGCCTGCAGAGTTGGCATCCCCATGGGTGTCCTTGTGTCACCACGCTGCACCTTGTGTCACCTAGCCCTGCCACTCACTCCAGCACCCGTGGCGGCTCAGTGCACAAACCCACCTGCGTCCCCCACTCTCTTTGGGGAAAGGGATCACCCTCTGCCCCACAAGCCATTCCATAGGGGGTGAGGGTCTGGGGCATTGACGCACCCCCCATGGGCACCTCAAAATTCAAACCCTTATTTAAACCTCTGCAGCCACCATTAGAGTTTGGATCCACCCGCCACTCACACTCCTGCTCAGCACCAGCAGCACAGGCTGAGTGGCAGGAAGCCAAAGGTCCTGGAGGGTTGTGGCTTCTGGATTCTCTGATGGCTAATAAGGGGTTACACACACACACACACACACACTAACATTGCAATCTGCTCTCACACAATTGCATGAGCTTATTTTACTCATTTTGCAGAAATGCCAGGGGATGTAATAACTCTGAAGCCTTCTTCCCTTTTCTAAGGCATCTCTGAAATTGGTCTGCAGGTTCAAGATGTTTATGGAGGAGGAGCAAGGGGAACACAAAAGCCTCGCAGCCATATGCATGCACACACACTGCGGGTTGCATAAGCCTTCGATAGGAAGCCAAGCTAAAAACTCCACAAGGCCCTGCAGTGGAGATGTGGGCTGGTTTGCCACATAGCCCCATCAGCTATGGGGACATCATATGTGAGCTAAAAACCATGATAAGACATTAGCCTGCTGCAGCAGCATGGGTAACCCTGCTGCCCCAGTATCCGCACATCACTGCCAGCTGCCCCCATGCTAGCGCCATGGCCATGGGACATGGCAGCACCAAACACATTCCCCAAAGCCCTGCCCAGGAATAGGGCCATGTTACCACAGTGATGGAGGCAAGGAAAAAGGTGACTTTACAGGGAAGGAGGCCTTGGCGAGAGGCTTTGCTGGACAGATGTTACCTGCCATGAGCTTTGCGCCGGGAGAGGGCTTTTTGTTTTGGTCTTTAACATTTGCCATTTTTCTCCAACTCTTTCTTCTGCTCTGACACTTGCTGAGGTTTTTCCTTTCTTTTCTTTCTCTCTCTCTTTCTGCATTTGCTTTTTCAGCCCCAGTTCAAATACTTTTTCACCCTGTATTATGCCAAAGTTGAAACCATCTGGTGCTTTGTTTTGTTGCAAGCCCGGCAAGTGCCAGGACCTTTATGCTCCTCACCCTCCTCCTTGCGGCGACAGCACTGGTACCTCACTAATCCAAGCAACAACCCCCCAAAATCTCCACTGTCATTCAACAAAGCGACTTGCCACACATTTGCATGCATGCAGCCAGATGGGCAGTGGGGACAGGCAGCACGTTCAGTGTCCCTGTGTCCCCAGACAGCCCACATGGATGTACAGACCCCCGGCTTGGCAGTGCTGGGCAGTATCACCACGGTGCAAATTCCTGACTCATTTCTAGGACCGGCTGTTAGCAAAGGCATCCTGATTTTATTTTTCCCCCCTTTTCCCACAGGAGGAAAGCATATTTCAAGGAGCCGTGGAGCCCTGCCAGACATGGACCCCGACAGCCTATTTTTGGAGCCCATTTCCAGGGAGCAGCCGTGTTTGAGGATGGCATTTGCAGCGGGAGCCTTCCAAGCAAGCCTGGCGGAGGGAAACCTCGGCTCGTCCCACCAACACATGCAACACATGCCACAAAACACACGGGGCATGTGAGACAATCCAGGGCTGCTGGGCATGAGCTGTCTCCAGCAGCTCGGACGGGCTCAGTGCCGCAGCCAGGCTCGAGGGCTGGCACGGAGGCACCCGAAAACGGGGTCAGCATCCACGGGTCTGGCACAAGCAGTAGGTGACCCCTCCTTGAGGCCCTGCAGAGCACGCTCCCCGCATGGCTCTCGCTGCCCCGTCACTCTTCCCTCCCCATTTCCCCTGCACAATGGGGCGCTTTGTTCTCCTCGGCGAGGAAAGGTCCGGCTGTGGCCCGGGGAGCTGGGGGGTGCTGAGAGCCGCTCCAGCCTTCCGGGGGTCTCCCCCGCTGTGCCGTGACGGGAGAGACACACTTCACCCCGCCCCCCGCCACGCCAGGGGAAAGCAGGGCCATAAACCAGCAAAAACATTATCAATAAAAGGAAAAGCTATGAAACCATCAGCAACAATGAACAAAGTGGGCATGGAGGAAAAGACGCCGTAGGAAAATCCAGCCGGAAACCTCCCCCTCTCACAGCTGGGGCCGAGAGAAGTTTGGAAGGAAACAAGCCCAAACTTTGCTGTTTTGCACAGAACAATGGC
>WYDI02028849.1:0-23705 GCA_009867235.2 Psittacus erithacus
AAAGAGGACCCTCGCAAACAAAGCGCGAGCCAGAAAAAAAAAGAAATAGGGTGGAGGAGTAGTAAGAAGGGGGGGCGTGGGGGGGTAAAAGACGCGACTGCTTTCCAGCGATGCAAGCCGAAGCCTTGATGTCTAGTGCACTTACATTTTATGCGGCTCACAGTGGGTCCCCTCCTCCCTGCCTGCCTCCCCTCCTTCCTTCCCTCCCTCCCTCCGCCCTCCCTGCCTAGGAAGCTCTCCCCTCCCAGGGGACAAGAATTCCAGTGGACCCAATTAACACTGTACTTTGCTGGCTCCTTGGTATGATCGATATTAAATAAGCGGAGTTTTAGCAGCAGTGAAAAATAAAGCAGCCATATAATGTGTAGCTGATGGAGACGGTGGGGGTTTTTTCTCCCTACACCCCCAGTCTCCAAATGATCCAACGCAGCGGAGAAAAAGATACATTAAAAAGCACGTTGCAGCACCACTGATACAAGCTGCATCAGATTATCTGGTAGGAACTTGATGGCAGCCCAGCATCAGCTGCTCATTTCACTAGCCTGGGCAGTACTTTATTAAAGTGGATTTACAAATCAATGGAAGGAATCCAAAGGTTCACAAACAGGCTCTTTCATCAGGTCCGCTGCCTGACCATACAGGAAGTTTGCTGAAGGGGTCTGGGGGCTGTTTCACCAGCACACTTGTTTTCAGCGGCCTTCCAACAACATGACTTGTTTGGTTTGATGAAAGAGATGCAGTAAGAGGTTCACTGCTTTAAGGGAATGCAGCCCTGGTGTGTTTACTGCTTTGCTCCCGCAGCACGTGCAACAGGGCATCCTACAAATTGCAAATTATTTTAATTTGAAGGGGGAGGTGGCTGGGAGGCAGTAACCTTCTTTGGTCCTGTTTTCCCTGATCTATCAATCACAGACTGCCATGTAAAAACAATCTACTACGGCCTCTCTCCATAGAGGAAAAGCGATTACTAGCATTAACTCTTGCCGTTGCAAATTAATGCAGTGCAGTCCACAACTGCCTGCAAGCCATTAATCTAAGAATAAATGGGTGGTTTAATCTAAGAATAACTGGTCTGAAATTCTCAGGTTAAGAGCTCCCCTTCTCCTTTCCATATTTCTATTTGTGTTTGTGAAACTTAATGGAAAGAAAAGAAAGCCATAGTTATTTGCTGGGGCCAGTATAATTCCAAGCTAACAACATCCATCGGTGAACCTGCCTACAAATACAGGATTTCACCAGCAGTACCTGCTTTTCTTTTTTTTTGTTTCTGGGGTAGCCATAATCTTCAAATCAGACCAAATAAATAGCACTGAGCAATATTCTTGATTGAACAGCTAGGTTGACCGGTGACTTGAATCCATCTTGTTAAATTAATGTGAGCCTGCATTTCCATACAAATAAGATCAGTTAAAAGTACTCGTAAAACCATACTACCAAAGTCAGTGGAGAGTTATACAAAAAAGCCTCCAATTAAATAATGTTAAGGTCATGGCTCTCCCTGTAGCTGAGGGAGGAAAAACTCCAGCAGCAGGACAAAATGGTACTAGTTAGTGACTAGTAGTCACACTGTTTAGCACAAATTCTTTATGATGCCTAGTAACATCCTTCACAGTTCGATAAATATGGAGTATGCAGAAGTCCCAAGCAGTGGTTTACCATCCCAACAGATATGACAAACCAAAGGCTTATTTACATGGGAAGACCCAAAAAAGCACAAGTGTGTTGCCTGTGCACATGAAATCCATGTTTCTTGAGCTACAGTAATTCCAGGCTTTTGTACTCAGGATGAAGATGCTGCACTTTACATGTATTCACTTCACAAATATGATCTAGGTGACGTGGTTTTGGTGCAAGAAGGGTCAGGGAAGCAGCTGACCCTTAGAAACAGCACTAAGCAGGGCAACACTGGGTAGCAATTTGAACAAGAGGAAAACACAAAAACATTCATAGGACATCACAGAAAACGATGCAGATCTTTACGCTTCGTACTCGTTATTGACCCAGCACCACATATTGGATTTGAAATGAAATACAGAGATTGCTGGTAATAACAACCGGATGGCCCAGAGTCTGCAAAATGACATCCCCCTTTCAACCCCCTACTCTAACTTAGGGGCCAATGTCAACTGGTTAAAGTGTCCCTGAAAGTGGCCTCAGCCTTGTATAGAACACTTCTCTTTGCAAGGGGATCAAAGCAGTTAGCAAGTTCTTTAGGATCCCATCTGAGTGAAAGTACATATACATTCCATTTGCTACAGAAAATGTGCCCACATTCCATGAAATGAACGCATGAAACATGAAGCCAAGCTTCAGCCAGGATAGCTGAGGAAAGTCTTGCAAAAAAGGGAAACACCTTCAAAAGGCACCAGTCAATAGCCCTCTTCCCCACAATTATAGTCAGGAGCTGTTGATGACTTCAAGCCCCATCTAGGGTGAGTTTCCCCTGTCTTTTGTCAGGGCAGGGGAAACTCACCCTAGCAATCAAATTATTTATACAGAAATCCACTGCAATAAGGACTGCAGTGATCCACTGACTATATCCAGGCTGAAAAGGTCTAGTGGGTAGCTGCATTTTGGGAAAAGTTGAGGTTTACAGCTGCAGAGGGGATCGTAAGTGCTCTTGGAACCTGTAAATGATCCATCAGTGGATCTGTCATCTCAACACTCCTAGGCACTAGGAAAGTCTTTATTATCCCCATTTTAGAGCTGATGATTTGAACACTGAAAGCCTAAACTGCCTCCCCAAGGAGATGCAAGAAGTGCTGGAGAATAGCAGGGAACCGATTCCAGGTTTTTCAAGTCCCTTTACTGCAATGACTGTTCTTGTTTCAAACACAAGCAACTGAATTTGACATATTTTGAAAGTCAAGCTATTTGTTCCTTAGGAAAAAAACCAAAGTATCAGCATCATTCTAGTCTACTCTTAAGCATGAATCAAAGCACAGTTCACGGCATTTAAGGAGCTCCTGTGCTGCTTAAGAAATCCCTGCATGCGTATACACTGACAAGTTTTATTCCAAACAAAAATTCATCCTTCATGGTATTTTACTGGAAAATAACTTCAGTATCACTCCACAATTAGAATTATAGCCCCAGTTTGGCAGGACAGTTCAAGCTGGTGGGGAACTGCATGGAAGGACACCTCATATGTGCAAGGAAAAATGCATAGAAAACATTTCTCAAAATAAGCAAGCATGCCAGAATCAGACCAAAGTGTTGATTAACATCTAATTAAATGCATAAATCTTTTGAGTGCCATAGTGATAGTCCCAGTCCCTAGCTGCCAACAGAACCACCCTTCCTGTTGCTGGAAGAAGGAAAGAGGGATGTGTTGTTGCCATGACTTGGGCGAGAGATTCCTACAAAGGGTCTCCCATTCACAGACATGGTGGCAAGCCGCCTGAAGTCCTGCTCTCCCACAACAGCCCTCAGACACCCTACCCCATGCAATGGCCCTCAGAGATCAGCATCGCCCAACTCACGGTCCCACCATTGCTGCCACCATCACAGCCGATGCCCTGATGATACCAAAAACGTAATCCACAAACCAGCACATTTTTAGCCTAATATAATTTGGTGGAAGGACATATGCTTACATTGTTCTCAGAATTTGCTTTATGCACATGAAAGCCAACTCTACAGAAGCTGTAAAGAGTACTGAACAAAAGTCTAGGCTGTAAAGAAGTATCAAAGTAAAGAGGTGCTACCAAAAGAGAAAGAAATCCGTATTTGCTGCTTGAAGGCAGACTAATGACTGCTAACAGGGCAGAACTGTGCGATCCAGAGGAAATACTATGAAGATTTTCTTGTTTCTCCTTCAAAAACTATATGGGGAATTGCCAGTATTTGCAACACTCTTTGTAGAACTACAATCTATCTGTGTGATCCCCAAGAACCTATGACTGAAATTGCAAACATGAGAGATTAGCTATGTAAAGATACATGGTTTAACACAATTTGTAACAGCTAATCCACTTTATTACAGGCATCATCAACTCTGCTCATTACCTAAACCTTCCGATTCAACTGTTCTCAAAGACTACAGCCTTTGGCACTATTTAAAATTGCTTACGTTTTCCTTCTAATATACTCATTTTGATTATTAAAAGGCAAATAAATTGGCAGGGTTTTTTCTCTCTTCATTTATATTTGGTTTCATATAGCACAATAAATACTAGAAATTACAAAATAAAAACATTTAATTAAACAAAACCTGGCTTCAAGACATCAATACTTAGAAATAAGGGTGAACACATGGTGATGTGGTCTTTGCTCAAGAATGTGGAAAAAAATGTTTGTGGATATTTTAAACGCTTACCAAATGAAGGCGATGTATATCAGGTTGCAGAACTCTGGATTACACACACTTCCAAGAGATGATGATTCATGTTACTTTACATCAGTAGGGTTGGAGGTTCACTTTGTTCTTTTTAATTTCTAATTACATTTTAGTAGCAGAATAAACAGAAAGAACATATGAAGCCAGAAACAAAAACTGAAATAAAATAAAGGAACAACAACCTTTTAAGGCACTCAACATCAGAGAAGGTTAGTCAGCCAATTACGATTTACAGCTGCACAATAAACCATGGTGAGGTTCAGCTGACTAATGCCCTACACCATTATGTAGCGAGTACCAAAGATAAAAGGCCAATTTCCTATTTGAAAATTGGGTTTCAGCAAATGTGCAGCCACCAGTCTGTGTGGCTGGGTGATTACCTCCACGGCAGCATCCATCAGAGATCCAGCAAACCTAAACGGAGCCGCGGTACTTGCTGCATTCACTTACACACCTGGGCTTTCAGGAGGTGTCTGTACACCCTCCAACTAGGCACAAAGGGCTGACTGCACTCTGTGCAGAAACAGCCATGCTCCAAAGGCAGCCCTGAGCCAGCTGAACTGGAATTTGGGACATCTTGTTTCAACCCTCATGCTGCCAACAAACTCTCCAAAGGTGAGATATGCAGAAAGGGCATTTTTAGGTTGAAACCAGGTCCTGGAACAATTTTGCACCCATAAAATGCACAGCCCAGCAAGTACATTATGTCCCTCCAGCCACCAGCACCCATATGTTGTTCCTGAAGCTTTCCTCCAGTCCTGACATCTTTTGGGGCTGCCTGATACTCACACCACAAAGGCACTTTATTTCAACTGACCAAACAATCTTGCTCGATCTAATTTGCACACCTTTAAGGAATTTAGTCAGTGGGAACAAACAATACTCTCCTGAGAGAGGTACTGCAAAATAAGATAGAGCACAGATTTCAAAAGCAATAGATATTTATCAGCATTCCCACCAGAGATGCTCTTGCTCTGTACTAGCAAGGTGTTGATGCTGTACCCAAAATCTGACTGAAGCACAAATAAGCAAACCTAAACTAATTTTAAAGTAGACTGAACAGGATTGCTGTTCACACCAGTGAAGCGACAAATAGCAGCACGGGACACATAAATCTAATCAGGATCCCAGAGACTGACCACTGACCATACCATGATAAAGCAACCACTCAGACAAGCCTGGTAAAAGCTAGCTGGGACACTTTTCACACTTCTGACTGTAGCATGAGAAATATCTGTAATTTACTGGGGTGGATGAAGCTCCTTCTAGAATGATGTGAAAGCAAAAGAAAAAATAAAAATGAGGAGATTTAGGTTAAACATAAGGAAGAAATTTACTGTGAGAGTGGTGAGGCACTGAACAGGCTGCCCAAGGAAGTTGTGAATCTCCATGCCTGGAAGCGACGGCCATCCCTTGAACCCAAGGCCAGGTTGGATGGGGCTTTGAGCAATCTGGTCTAGTGGAAGGTGTCTGTGTCTATGGCAGGGGGGTTGGAACTGGATGATCTTAAAATCCTTTCTAACTGAAACCATTCTGTGATTCTATGAATCTATAAATTGGAAGAAATTCATATCACTTGATTTTAAGTGCCTGGCTGTGGCTCCCAGGGCACCTGCAGGTAGTGCAGGAAGGCTCCCAGAGCATCTGCTCATCCCCATGAAGTGCATGGTCAGCTTGGTTCAACACTGCCCATCCTACCATGTGTTTAGGGTTACATTATATATGTCCCATCCCAATCCTTAATCCCACTCACACTGAGCGCTAACAGGGGACAACTCTTCTCAGTTTTTCGATACAATCACTTCTCCCAGTGCAGACTGAGTCACTGTGCTTCAGTTCCTCCTCTGCAGCAAGGAAACCTCCCCCTATAACTCCAGCTTGGCAGCTTAGGGATAAAGCTGGCTCAAAGGCAGAGAGATTTATATCATAACATGAACAACAAAGAGCCTCCATGTTGGTCAAGGCACACCAGCAACTGTCTACTGGAAAATCAACAACATGGGCCCAGATAGTGTGGAGGGAACGTAAGTATGAGTAAAAGCCTAAGTAAATTGCTATGTAGTGGTCTGTGACTCCACTGAGGAAACCCAGCTTATATGATGATACAGCTCTACAACTAATTTTGGTTACTGATACGTCAGGTCTTTCTGTAGGATATTGGCATACAACATGGAATATATGCTAAGTGCCACTCTGCTTGGATATATACCTCTAACACATGCTAATAACAGCTTAAATGTAAAACCCTGCCACATCACAGCTGCTCACATCTATTACTTTTGAAGACAGAAAGTAACTGCTAAGCATCATTCCTCAGAAATGGAGAGAGAATGTGGGAAAAGAGATGGATGGATTTGGCAAGAGATCACAAATGCCTAGGATTTCTGTCTCCCGCTCACTGCAAGCGTGCATACTTTACTCTTTTTCCAGTTTTATTTTAGCAGCAACTTTTCTGAGCATCTTTTGGAAGCCAGCTCAACCCAGCACAAAGCATGTTGGCACATCCCACCCCCTCTGTGGTCAAGCAGTCAAAATCCTCATCAGCATATTTTCACAGAATATACATTGCATCAGAGCAGTCAAAAGAACTCGTTTTACATACGCACAGTCTCACTGAGAGTCTCTTTCTGGTAAGATACAACTTGCAGAGGAGTTTCAGGCACACCAGGAGGGGATGACTACTGAGCTACTGAGCTCACCTTCCCATTTCAGGGGCAACCCTGGTGGTCAAGATGTAGCTCAAATATATTAGTCGCAGACTAAATAAGCAAAATGATAATTCTCTCCTCCAAAGCCTTGCTTCCTACTCTTTTGGTATTGCCTTTTTCACTGAAGCTGTCTTTTCTCCCCTCTCCCCACATATTTTACAATTTTAAGTACTTCTACTTGAAGTAACAGGCCTCAGCTACCCCTCAGAGAGGAAGGGAGAGAAAATAAAGAAACTTCTGTAACAGACCATATATTTCTAACAGGTTTGCAGCATGGCCAGATGATGGGCCTGCTATTAGGAGCGGGTGGATTAGCATAACTGCCTCACAGTTTTGACAGTTTCTGTCATCTTCAGAACAGATGTTCTCAGAGTTCTGCCCTATTTGCTAAATGCTATCAAGTGACAACTACCATCCCTCGCAGGAAGTACTCTTCAAGTGAACTGCATGGATCTTTAAAGAGACTTATGCTTACATCTTTCAGATGCTGCAAAGCTGTTTGCTGTGGTTGCTGGGAGTTTAAACCTGGCAGGGATGGTGTCTTTATCAAAGCCAGGCACTGGCTGCGGGAGCAAGCCCTGAAAGCTCTGTATGATCCACAAAAGCAAACTCACAGGGAGCTGAAGGAAGCAGATGAAAAAGGAAACTGGGATGGTGTAATCTTGGTGGACTGATAGGAGTGAGGAACTTCCCAGTGAAAGGGGAAAACAACAAAGAATCAGGTTTCCTCTTCCAAATTAATTTCAATGAAGATGACTCCAAGTTTAGCATAGTAATAGATACGTGTCAGCTCTCTAGTAATTCTGGGACTAAACAGCATCCGTCAATATGGGCTTCAAATCCGCCAGGCAGGGAGGATGGTAACTCAGCAGGTACAGTCTGCTTCTCAAGGCAACCCTCAGCCAACAACTTGGAGGACCTCTGCACTATTGGCTTACTATCTCCAACAAAGATGTAAAACCAAAGCCTAGGAAAATCCATTATTCTTAGACAATCCCATGTTATTGTTATAAGAAGAGACAACAATTTATACCTTCATCCATTTCCCTAGCATGTCTTCAACTCCCTAAACCAACACAAGGAAGAAGGGAGAGAAGCAGGGGTGGATAAATTTAAGTTGCCCTTATTACATTTTGGTGGGAAAGACTGTTACCATTGTCCTAATCCATCTGGAATCCATCCTTCCTCAGCAAGTGGAAGGGTCAAAAGCAAGGCTGGGACATCCACTGCAAGACAGCCCCAATGGGCAGAGCAAGAAGCAGCACCATTTCCACCATGTCTGCCATGGCTTAATTGTGCTAGGGCTCAATGGCCTCTACTCCAGAATTCAGGTTGGGTCTTTACCTTATAAACTGCTGTTACAGTCCAAACCAAGACTTTATAGAATCATTGAATCATAGAATCAACTAGGATGGAAAAGACCTTTAAGATCAGCAAGTCCAACCATTACCCCAGCACTGCCAAGTCCATCACTAAACCATATCACTAAGGGCCTCACCTACATGGCTTCTGAACACTTCCATGAATGGTGATTCCACCACTTTCACTGGGCAGCCTTTTCCAATGCCTGAGCACTCTCTCAATGAAGAAATCTTTCCTAATATCAAGTCTAAACCTCACCTGGTGCAGGTTACCACTGTTCCTGCCCTTTTACACAGAATAAAAACATCAGAGCAAAGGACATCCACATCACTGGCACTGAGTCACTTTGCATCCCATCTGAAGACAGTAAAACCCAGTGAAAATGTGACAAAAGTGAGAACTGCTGCCCACAATATCCAGCACTGCGCAAAAACAAGAGCAGAAAATGACAGACTAATGGTATAACACGCATATCCTGTGAGGTTCATGTTGTGACAAACGATGGAGACAAGAGATGAGGGTTCACCATACAGAAAGCACTGACTTCAGTTTAATTGTTACTAAACTACATGCTGTGTAATTTGGTTTATGGATGTTCCTGGCAAAGACAGAGGGGAACCCATCCTCTCAGGGCAGCTAAGTGCTTGACTTCTCTGTGTTTTTATGTGTTTGTCAAACACTTAGACACTACAGGCACTTAGAATCCTTTAAATAAATAAAATGTATCAGGTTAGCTCAGCACAAAAAGGCACTGTATCAACGTATGTTAACTACTTTCAATGGAAATTATAACAGGATATAGGCACATAAGTGCAGCTGACAGAAAAGCCTAATAAAAATAGTGTAGCAGGGAGAGAGGGGAGGAAATGTAAAGGTGATGGAACTGCAGCCTGAAAGAACAGTAGGTCTGCCAATAGCTCGTATCATAGACAGTGAGGGAGAAAAAGCATCTCCCGATTTACTACTATTGGGCCAGCTTACATTTTGTTACAGAGAATCCAGGATAAGCAATTATGTAATCAAGAGCAAGCCGGCTTTACTCATTTATAATTAATTCAGAGTACTTTGAAAGCGAGCTCAGAAAATAGCCAAGTGCTTCCCTTTAAGGAAACCTCTTGTAATGCTTCTGCAGGGCACCACAAGCAAAGCAAAAGTTGTTTCTGCTGAAGACAAAAGGTTTTCTCCTGACATAAATGAATAAAGTGTTACCACAGGCAGTGAAGCAGAGAACACGGCCCATCTTGAAGGAGGGCTTTCATCCAAGCGCTGTGATTTTACAGCAAAAAACACCGTTTTGGACAGTTTTAGAGTCAAGAGAACTCTCAGTATGTTATGGACTGAGACGCAGACTATTCATTCTTCTATTTATTGTACATTGGCAGCTGTTCCCTCAGAGGCAACCATGATTTTTGGCTCCAAACCCACAACCAGCACTTCCATCTACTCACAGCACTTGCCAGAAGAGTGGGTGTTAAAACCCAGTGCAGTTGCATTGCCCCCACACAGCTCCCCACCTTCTCCAACCACCACGCTATGAGCCCCATGGAGAAGAGAGCCTTACATCCTGGCACTGCTCGTTTTGTTCAGATCCTCAGGTATTCATTAGCTGTCCTGTGCCCACGCAAATAATCCAGAAAGTTAAATGCCACCTTCCATTCTGTGTAGATACTAATTTATCTACACTTAGCTTTTCATCTGTAATTCACACTGACATTAATGGAGAGACAAATATGTGCGTAACAGAACGGAGGCAGACCAAAATAAATGAGAAAAGATGTGGTCACCAGAAACCAATTATACATTCAAAGCTGCATAGTGGAAACCATCGGAGTGTTGAAATCAAGTGAGGAGGAAAATGTACCAACAACGCACTTGGACTGGGGGGATAAGAAGGGTGCAGGGACAGAGCTCCTAGCACATACAATCAGTCTTTTACATGAGAAAAGAATATAAATATTTAGACATGAACAGACCTCTTAAAATACAGTTGCAGAGTCTGCTGGCAACTGGACAAACATACAATAAGCCCACCAATGTGGAGACACAAATCAGGTAAATCAGACATGAAACCGGCAGGCAGCGTGTGCAAAATGCATTTTGCAAAGGCAAAAATGTGTTTAGCACCAAATAGGAAGATGAATTTACCCAAGACAACCTGAAGCTGCACTGTGAAAGAAATAAACATTAAATATTTAAGGCTGTTGGCCTATATGCTATCACTTGGGGCACATGGTGGCTTTTTCCTCCACCAGCATTCTTCTTGCTACAACAGAAAAATCAAGGCTTTAAAGAGAAATACTTGAACAGCCTTGCTACTTTGAGAGCTGAACATCTTCCCAGATGGCTCTGAAAGAGTTAATTGCTTCAGACCTTAGATATCCTCCTTCCCATGTCTCAGGATAAGTACTAGAAGATTTATGTGCAATGAATTTCCAATTACTGATCTGCACCAGCTGGGCTGTCAATCAGCCTGCCTATACTGTGCATGTCTTCACCTCCCCATGTTCTCCTTACATGTAGAGGCTCCTTCTTCCCTCAGGAACACACACAAAAGCATGTAATTCCCACATTCGTATCAACTGGAGTAGGTTAAACATTGCTTTGGACTTCCCTTGCTCCTCATATCTAAGGTAGGCATTATTTTCTCACAATAAGTCCAGGAGAACAATTACAGCAAAGACTTTGAGACATCAAATAGTATTTTAAAAGCAGAATGGTATTTCCTCCAAAGCTCTTCCCATCAGCAGTCATTGGCAGGGAATGCAGGGTATGAGGGAAATCCGGGAGGGAAGCCCTAGGGTCAGGACACAAAATTCTCCTACAGTGGTACACAAGGTCCAGATGAAAGGACAAGAAAAAACTCACCACCTTATGGAAGTCTTTAATTATAATTCTGCCCAGGTAAAAAAGTACAAAGTTGTCAGACAAGTAGATATGGCAACTCCAGGACCTCCAAAAAGCTCCTCAGATTCACCTAGAAGGTATTATATCTCCCAATAAATACTAAATTCCTTCATAGGCGTCTTATAGTTTTAGCTCAGTATAAAGAATTCATGAGAACAGGGGTCCTGCTCAAGGCCAACATCCACCCCATTAGCATGGATTATCATTTATTTCTTATGTATTCATAATACTCGGAGTTGCTCTTCTCACCACCACCCATTCTTTACTTCATTTCTCAGCCACATGACTAAGGGAAATGCTGAATCAATAAACCTTTGCAGAGCAATACTAAGCAGTATAATCAGTAATTAAATATTGTTCTCAATGTAGAATTCAGCCTGAAGAAATTTAATTTAAAAACACTAACCACAAAGCTCAGAAAAACTATTTTCCTCTCCTGTTTTCTAGGATTTCACTAAGCCCTATCCCTGGAATAAGAAAAACCCCACAGACCTGGCATCATCTTTGAGACTTTGCCTGTTACAACACAGTATTACCCCAGGCTGTTGTTTTTGCACCTGCATTTCACTTCCTAACCTGGGTTACAGAGACGATTATTCTGGAGAAGTTAATTAGCAGCTATGCAAACAGCAAATGCTCTCTATGTGTCACAGTAATGTGTTTTACTGCAAAGCTTGAGCATCCTGCAAAGGGCACGGCTCTCAGCTACGGCACCAAGCCAGATCCTCCAGCAGGACCCACAAGTTTTCTGTTTCTACACAGGCCTTACCAGAGCTCTCTGGAAATCTTCATCCAGGCTCAACTGCCTATAAATAGAGAGCTGCAGCCCCCGGGGGCTGTGTGGCTCTGTGCTGCTGGTGTGCTCTGAGTTGCTAAGGAGATGGCAGAGCGAAGGCTTGTGAATGCATGGGGGAACTGAGAGGAGAGCAGCATGGCTCTGGGGTTCGGCCAGGGAGGTTTCCTCCTGTGGGTAAACTCTGGATCAGAAATGAAAAGAGAGGAAAAATAAAGAATGGAGGTTCCCTCTCAGCCTGACAGAGGCCAGATGCTTGGAATGTCAGGGCAGGCTTTCCCATCGACAGACTCCTGAGTAATTATTACAAACCAACTGTCTGGGCTCTTGCAGCATCCCTGTTTTCTGACTCCAGACCTGGGCTCTTTATCTCAGAGGAAAGTAATTATAGCTAATAATACACAGTACCATCCAAAAGGAAACGCAATTTCTGAATCCTTTTATTCACTGCTATATAGACTTGTAAACAAGACTGATATGCAAAAAGTCAAGCTTTGAACTGTAGCACTGGAACAAACTATCTAAAGGAACTGAGACTAGGATGACCCCTTGAACACAATCTTCTTTCAGGTCTGAACCAATTCATTCATCTTGGGCTCGAGGTTGATGGAATGGAGATAGAGTCTGGTTCAAGACATGGGAGGAAAATAAGGGTCATCCTGAACTAAGGTTATAGGTAGATACTACTGTCCATTTCAGCAAGTCAAATTACATTTCTAAATAGGAGATGACTCACATCACTGTGATGGTAGCAAACACCAGCAAGACTGCACACACACCCTGAAAAGAGGAGGTTTTGCATTTCCAGCATGGAGATACAATTTTACAGGCACATGTAAGGCTTAGTTACAGTTTATGCAGAAGCAACTTTTCAATTGCCCCTGGTGGATTGGGAAACCGCCTGAAGATAAAGCGAACTATAAGAAAAATTCTAGAGCAGTTTCTAAGAACAAAACCCTCAGGAAAATAGCAACAACAGCAACAAAAATTGTAGGAATTCCTCAAAAGAAAAAGGAAAATACAAAAAGAGCCAAGGTTGTTCCTGCACATGCAGCAGAAATGCTCTGTGGCGTTAGCCAGGTTTCTCACAGAGATCATTCAGTTGTGATAGAAAATTAAATGCTTTTTTATTTTTCCAAGACTCACCCACAGCTCAAATGATACATCTTAGTAGAACAAAGGCAGCGTCTCTTGCCAGCAGTGTATAAGCTCATCTCTCACTGAAAAAACAAAGACTTAGCAGAAAAAGGTGTATTTTTTTCTCTGCATCCGATGCTGTTCCAAGCCACGGAAGTATCAAAGTGTGTCTGAAAGTTGCTCATTATTAGTCAGGTGAAAGAGAAAACTGAACTTTTTTTTCCCCCAAGACAGTAATGAAACCACATTATGAATATTTGACATAAAAAGCACCCAGAGCAGCCGAATGATTTGAACTTTTCCTGCCTTCCATCTTTTACAGACGCTAATGCTAACACTAACTCACTAGCAACAAATCGACAGAACATATGATCATGGCTTATTTCCTAGTGTACGTATCTCTTAATATAGAAAAGTGTATGATAGATCTGCCACCATCTGATCTTGATTGTTGTAAAACCAGTCATTCCGCCTTCATCTGCCAAAAGAGTTTGAGAATTACTGGGGATATTTTTGGCAGCATTAAAGCATACAGAAGCGCTAAGGCATATTCCCAGAGGACAGCTGAAAGTTTCTTATTAATTTCCATCTCTTAGATGCCACTTTCGCACATGACTTAAGGATTGTCCAGTGTGATTTTGAGTTATTTAAGGATGATCAAAGCAGAGAAAGAGGCTTCAGGTCTTACTTCTGCTAGTGCATTTCTTTTTTTTCCCCCCACAAAACTTACTTTATGACAGTCTTCAGAAATCAGAAATCTGATCTTGCATGTACTCAACTGCATGACATAATACATTCAGTGAAGAGACAACTTACTACAAAGATCTGATAAAATGCTCTTTGGTGACAAATATAACCCTTAACTGGGAGGAAAAAAGAATTAACAACCCCCTCACATATAAAACCATGTGAAAAAAGGTTGGTAAGATTTCTTATTCAATGACATACACTAGTCATTAAAGACCTATCTTCACATTGTGGTTTCTGCAAACAAAATTATTTCTACCCTGATTCAGCCACATTCCCTATTAAAAAAAAATCTTAATATTTCAGGAAATTACAAGCACAACTAAACCAATATAGTTTGACAAAAGGTTGAATTATTCTTATGAGGAATATTATTATGGCCAAGAGGCAATGGAACCAACTGAAGTATGGGAAATTCTTTTTAAACATAAAAAACCCTAACCCCTTTTCCACTTTTCCCTGCTTTCCAGGGTGGTCAGGCACACATTGCCCAGAGAGGTTACAGAGTCTCCATCCCTGCACATGTTCAAATCCCAATTGGACATGGACCTAGGCAACCTGCTGCTGCTGACCCTGCTCTGAGCAGGGGCTTAGGCTACAGGACTTCCAGGGATGTTTTCCCATCTCAACTGGTCTGTGATTCTCTGAATGTTAAGCACAAAGATTAAAAATTACCAATTCCGTTAAGGCTGAATATCAAATTTAAGCTAATTTCAGCTACGCAAGTAAAGAAATTGGTTTTGGAAACACAGGTCATAAAACTGTTAATAAAGTGTCATTTTAATGAACAGAAGTCTTAAGTGATCATTTTACATATTTGTTAGCCAATGGAAAAAGCACATTCAAAAGAAAAACACCATTTCTTTTTACATACCTTATATTTCTAACACATGAAGTGCTGTGCCAAGAAATTCTCCGTTTTCCAATCAAAGGAACAGGTTTGCAACATGGATTCTGGATTTCTCTCTGCACATTGCTATAATAGTGTTGATGGCTATGACCTCTTTTCCTGTCAATCTTCCATATGCTATCTGACTGACTGTCACACTTCCTATGTTTCCCCTTATATTTCCTCCATTTCTCGAGCTTTAAACCCATGTAAAGTTATTAAAGAGCAATAACACAATAAAGCAAATACACCATGCAGCCCCTTGCAAGAGTAGGAAGCTATGGAAGCCTCCTCAATTTCCAGCCATGTCTGAAAACACCTTTCACATCACTAAATGATGCTCAGACCAGCACTGTCTGTGCAACTCTACAGTTATTACATCACTGCCAGTAACAAAGGCAGTTGGAATTAAGTGACATTAGAAGTTTTGCCATCAATGCACCCATTCAGCACAGGTAGAATCACAGCTCTCTTAGGTCAAAGGGGTACAGAAAACACTGCAGGAACTCAGCCTCTACAATGAACACAGGCTGGAGCACAGACAGGCAACCAGAATCTGAAGAGCTAAGCTGAACAGTAACAGCTGAACAAGCAGTATGTACACACACAAATCTAGAAGATAAGAGTAAGCACAGCAAACACAATGGTGCAAGTCACTAGAGCGCAGTGTTAAAGAAGGCAAAGATTTGAGGGCCAGCAAACTAAATTCAAGATCACCTGAATTCAGATATTTCCACAATGTCAGACAAAGAAAGCTTTCAGGCAACACAGTTTTCCTCTGGTACACAGATGTTAAAGATAATTAAAAGTAGTGCAGGGTGGTGGGAAAGAGTCAAGTTAAAGTATATTCAAGATAGTAACGTCCTCACATACATTGCACAAACTCTTTCAACACTCACCATGCCGGTTTACTCTGCACAATCTCACAGACAGGCTCCTGAGAGAGGGGGAAAATCCAGCCAGATTCAATGGAATTTCAGGTTTGCATGCATTAAGAACTGTTGCAATATCCGAGCTGATGGGATGCAAAGGGTTTATTTCTCTGCAGAAGCAAAATCTTTCACTGGGTTAAACTGAACTGAATTTCCATAAATCTGTGTGTTCATACAAGCGTGTCTGATAAAAAGTCTAAGCCTCCTGAGCGTTCACTGCCATTTCCCCAAGGTTCAGGTCCCCAGTGCTGCGCTGCCAGAAGCAGCAGGCAAAAACAGGTGCAGAAAGTATTGCTTTGCTGGAAATGGGCTCAACAGAGCTCTCAGAAGCTCATTGCTGTGAGTGCAAAGAGTTAAGCACAAGGCACTGCTCTGAGCTCACACATCAGTGAAAAACCAGCAGCAGCTCTACCCAAAACAATGCTGCAAAATAAACACAAAGAAGGATCAGATCCATAAGCTCTTAAAGAGAACAGTGAGCTAGATACGGATAGGAATTTTCTAAGGTGAACCCCTTTTGTACCAATGCGACCTCTGAGCATTATTCGTTTAACCTTCCTCAGGATTTAGGTTTCATATAGGGCTAACAACAGCCATTTAGATCAGCCAAAGCAAACCTGCAGCCCTCCCAAGTACTAAAAGGATACGGAAGAATCCATCTGAAACAAGTATTTTGCCAAATCTCTGCAGAGCTAAAAAGCAAAATTCCTATTGGAAGAGATCAACTTTAGTTACACCCTTACCAATAACACTGAATGATCCATTTGCCACCTGAAGTTGATACAGGCTAAGAAATTAAATGATGAAAACTTATAGGCGCACCTTTCCTTATCTGAGGTGAGAGTCCCGCTACTGAAGCTACACATACTACTTCTCACAGTATTATCACTGCCCATCTGCAGTCCTCACAGGGTTAAAGCTGGAAAGCCCAACTCTGCTTCTGAGTTCGGAGTTTTTTGCCACTGTGACCAGCTGTTAGAGCTTAGGCATATCATCAGGAATCCAGTGACACAGCAAAGGTCTGAATGCGCACATACATTTCTGACTCCCAGTAAGCAGAAAGCAGACCAAAAACTTATGCCCATGACTAACAAGCCCCATCATGACTCCTAAGCCTCTTCAGTATAAACTGATTTGAGAATGTAATAGTCAAGACAACCAGTACCTTTTCTTACAGAACTTTTAAGTCAAAGTGGGCTTTATATTCTTTTTTTAGTTTAAAAAAAAATTACAGATACTCCTCTGTATCCGCGACAGAGACACAGACACTGGCAAAACAGCTCAGTCCTGTTCTGAACCTCGCAAATACAATTGATTCTGCTTCCTGCATTGCTGTAAGGTCAGCAAGAAGTCAGAATTCAATCACTAGTGCAAGCAGCAGCACATTTTTCTTTCCAAAATAGCTGCCACCCCAGGGGCCACGAGGCACAGCTTGGACACCCAGGTCTGCAAAGCCAGTCCACCTCCATGCACAGGGCTCTCCATCCACGGGGCTCATGAGATGTGTGATGTGAAAGCAAGGGGAAGATCCTACAGGGGGATGGAAAAATGGATAAAAAATTACTATCAGTGAATTAATATCAAGCTAGAGGCAAAGATTTTCTTTTTTTTTCTCTGTTTTTCTTTAACTTTAAAAATGCTGCCAAGAGAAGGAACGGAACAAGTAGGATGACTTAGTGAGCATGACAGCATCGCTGGAAGACACAAACTGGAACGCTGGCATCTCAGACGATGTGCTACAGCACAGCCGAGGCAGGACACAGTGGTGGGTCATGGTCCCAACCACTGCCCATGCTCTGGCATGCAGATACACCTTATAGGAGCTGACAAGGTCTTCTCACAGGGCTGGGCCAGGCTACACCACAACTGACAAATAAAATTGGGGTTTGAGTGTGAAAAGTGGGTCACAGCTACATAGAGGAGGATGCACAGCGGTGCATCGCGACTGATGGAGGAGCAATCGGCAGGGACCCCAAGGCCTTTATCACTGGAATTATTATGCAAATTTGGCAGCACCCATCAGCCTGTCAGCCCAGTAGCAGTGAGCTGCCCTCAGTGAATGCCATTATCGAATGCTCTTTCCCCAGCCTACACTTCTTAATGCTCCTGTGCCCCCATGAAGGCCACATGCCTCCTTTCCCAGCACTGCACTTCCCACCCCAGCCGCCTGCCTGCCCCATATGACTCTCACCACCACCACTTGTGGGCGATCTTCTCCTTCCAACAGGGTCCATTTTCAATCCTACATCCCCAGACATCCCCAGCACTGAGCAGAGGTGTAGCCTGGGACAGGGACACAGGGGTGGGCTCACTTGGTCCCCAAACCCATGCCTAGTGCTCTTTATCTCGTGCAGAGCCAAGGGATGGGCACAGAGGGGCAAGCACAGGCACGCTGATAAGCATGGACTCTTCTTTAAGCATTCAGTTTTCCCTCCAAAGGATGAAGTCACCAGATATATCTAGCTTCAAGGGAAAGGGCACAACCAGGCTCTTGCAGTGAGCGCAAGCAATACTGTGCACAGTAGCCTTGGCCAAACCGTGAGTTTTCCCAGTCATCCCCTTATAATCTTCACACACACAAAAAAATTTGGACTTTTTAAACAGTGCTTAAATGATTCTCTCCCCCACAGAATTAAATTACCATTTATATCCTATTCTTCCTATTAAAAATTTATCAATTTATTCATCACTTCTAGGACTGAGACCTTTCATTTGTTTTACAATGAAGAAACCTTTGATCTGCAATTCTCCAAGGCTACCATTTTTTATTCTTTAGTTCTTCTCATTAAAAATAAAACACCTCTATTCTCCAAAAGGCCTTCACGCACTCTCAGAATGCCCATTTTAACAAGGAACTTTTTTTACCCTTACCTTGTGACAGGCACTTTGGAAGTTTAAAAGACACTTTTTAATTTTCTTTAATTATAACAGTACTGCACTGCAAAAAAATGGGGGTTTACACCCAAAAAATCACCAGGCTGGAAGCTTGTGACTAGATGTTTACAGAGTGAGTCAGAAGAATGCCTTTCTCCCGAAGACAGAGAATTAAATAGCAAAAATAAGAGTTCCATAGGATTTCTCCACCTGGCGCGCAGAACCAGGCTAACCTGAAATGACTTCACCCTGCAACACCTAACCTACACCCCAGCTTGCCTGAGGGGCAACTCCTAAGCAGAGCCCAAGCCAGAGCATGTGTCAAGACCCAGAGGCACAGCCTGAGGAAGAACATTTGGAAACCATACTTGAGCATTTTTCCCTCTTGTTCATCCTGTTCTCCACAGCTGGACTCACAAAGACCCCTCTCAGCAAAACAATCGTTAGCATTTGGGTGTGACTGCGACTGCAGAAAGCAGATTTACCCCTAGCCAAGCTGCTAAACGTGTGTTTCACATCCACGGCTTCAGGCTGCTCCTACCAAGAGCAGGATAAAAAGTCATAGTGGATTTGCCTGACTGTACTCCTGGTACAATTCATATCTCGCCTACAAAAAGGACCATGAAATTTTTTTGTGTTAGTTTACTCCATCAGGTTTTCTCCACTGAAGTTACTAGAGGCACACAGTTACACACTATCGACCAGTAAAACATGGACAAGGACCACTCGCCCAGCCTCAGGCTGTGTGGCACAGCCTGGCCGTATCTAGCTATATAATATTTTGGTCCTGTACAAAGTGCCAAGACATAACTGCTATCTGGCTTTTGGGTTTCAAAATCTGAAATGGCCTGAGAGTTTTATCACTATTTCTTGGCAGAGAAGCACCTTCATACCCTACGGTGCAAAGTCTCAGTAGAGATTCAGTCTTGATGCTGCTGCCCCATCACTTATGGGGAATGGCCCATGAGATGCAGGACAGTACTAGCTGCTGTGGACTAGGCAGCAGGCTAACATGTCTTCAAGCTTTTTGATTTAGAGGTGTTACAGTAAGGGTCACACTTTGCTGCTGATCCAGCCTAAAGCCACCATGCCTGGCACCAAGCTATTTCCTGGCATAAGAGCATCTCATGGACTTGTGCTGGACCGCCGCACACAGTCATGCATTGTGCCTCAGTGTGCCACAAGCTTGCAGGGCTTTCACTGCATAAAAGTTCCTGAAAGGGGATTTTTCAATAGACCGAGTCAAGGATTTTCCTTCAGAAGCATCCCTTCAGGAAAACTGGATTTTTATCCCAAATACACATTTCCCTGCTTTTGCTCTCCACAGAAACTCTGACATCTGTCATGAAGAGCAGTGCTTGAAAAGCAAAATGTGCTGTTTGCAGTTTGATTTTTAACATAAAAACATTTTCTATAGAACGAAATCCTATTTTCTCTGCACCTCTGTCACAGCTGAAGAACAAGCTAAAGCTGCACTCCCAACAGAGACAAGACCCCGTTCCAAACCTCAGTTCAGTTCAGAGGTAAATGCTGAACCAAACCCACAGTCATATTCTGAGAGGTCAGGGAAAAAAGAAACCTAAACCACGCAATTCCCAACACTTATCTTCAGCAACACCAAAGCAGAACAACTGACTAACTTGGTAAAGAAACAATAATAGAGTTCACTACCAAAGCAGAGCATATCAGAGGATCAAAAGCCACTTCGTGTCCAAGCTTCTGTTTAGAGCAATGTAAACCCTCCAGCTGCTACAGGGAGAGAAAAGGCAGCTCTTGCCAGCAGACACATTTGCGTAGAAGCCCCAGCTATGACCACAGGAAAATGCCAAGTGTACCTGCACTCCTTTCCTCTCACCCCAATGGTCATAGCTACCTGCATGAGAAGGGAGCAGAGGAGGAGCAGAGTCAGTGGGAAGCACAGAAATCCAGAAAACCACTCCACAAAATAGCACGTGGCTAAGTGCAGCTAATTACGCTTTTGTCACCAAATACAAGATGGACCAAAAATATTACTGTCTTGTAAGTCTCTTGCATATGCCAGAATATTTCCACTCTGCATAAATGGATTCCATTCAAATATTGTGAAAATGAATTCATCCCAGAAAAACACAACAGGCCTAACTGCATGTCACCAGATGTCACCCAGGCTATGATACAGCCACTTGAGTATGCTTTTCACCAGCATCACATAGAAGTCGTGAATGTCTGATGAGCCTCAGGAATGCAGGCTTGCCAAGCACTTGTCAATCTCCAGCCCATGTTATTCCTCTTCAGCAATCTAACACCAGCATCTTGTTCCTGTGTACATAAAAGCTTGCTCAGCGTGTTCAAATTGCTGTAATTCTGACAGCCTAATCATTTGGCAAAATGCTGCCATATTAACAGATAACAGCTTGCCCTCTCCGCAAACAGGAGGCTCCTACTCTGCATCGCTCGCTTCAGGGAAGAGGATGGACAAGGGGGTTTCACCTCCTGCTCCTACATCTTTAACATTAGCCTGACTGGATAATATTAATGATGCTTAATGCCCACTATACCCAAAGCAATGCTCAAATACACTATGGTGGGGGCTGTTTTACTTAGGCCAAACAATGCAGAAAGAGAGTCATTATTCCTGTTTTACAGAGTGCTTCACAGAGACAGAAAAGAACTTTATGTGACAAAGGAAATGTGTGGGCTGAGAAGGAAAACTGAATTCAACCCACCCAGTCGTTGTCCAAATAACCATAATATTATTGAATTAGTGCTCTGCCTAAAATGAGTGGAGATTACAAGCTCACAGTGTGAGGTTTGCAGTTAACCTTTGCTCCGTGAGTCACAGGAACAACTGACAGAGGTCAGGCCAAAGGTTTACCTAGCCCAATATCCTGCAACAGATGCGTATAGAGGAGTAAAACCAAGCAAAACACATTGCAATAACTATACACAGCAACATAACAATTTGCAGCTCCCACATTTCAGGAATTAGAGGAGGTTTCTTTCTTTTTAAGAGCAGTTGATGAATTTCTCTTGTGTGACTTTGTACAGATGCCATTGGCACGAAAACTTCTGGCATCCTCAAGGTCCAGCGGCAACGAACTGCACAGCTTCATTACAGATCTCCATCAGGTCATTTTAAACCCGATGCCTCAGACTTAAAACAGCTGGGACAAAAAGTAAATAATCCTTAACTTTCCAGCTAAGCAAGTTTTCCTTTCTGACAATAGTTATTTTAGATTCCATTACTGTG
Source organism: Psittacus erithacus (assembly GCA_009867235.2). Lineage (NCBI taxonomy): Eukaryota > Metazoa > Chordata > Aves > Psittaciformes > Psittacidae > Psittacus > Psittacus erithacus. Next base: position 21,915 of record WYDI02028849.1, read on the forward strand.
CATACAAGGTTAAGGTTATTCTTTGCATAACTTTGCACTCAGGTCTGCCCTGCGGACAAAGTTAAATTCTGGTAAAAAAATGCAGCAAAGTTTTATGGAAAATGGTACATTTTTATGTTTTTATTTGTTTTGGTTTTCTTTTAAAAGCAGGAAAGTATTAATGTCTTCCCCCTTCCACAGGGTATGACCGGTCAGGAACGACTCCCATCACAGGGGGAGTCCTGCAGCAGGTCTTCCTAATACAGTAACTGCAAGGAAAGTGCTTGATTATTTAGGCCAATGGTTCCCAAATGGTCTCTTCTGAAGTGTGAACAAACTTTACCTTAGTGCTTCTTTCCTCAGAAACCGCTCCAAGCATTCTTTCCTTAAATAGAGGATCAAGTTATTATCAACCCTGTCCTCTTGTTTCTCTTTGCATTTTCCCCACACCCATGTTAGTGCACACAATATTGTTTTCAAGTCTGAGGCCTCTCAAACAGACCAGTAAAGGGAATACCTTCACTATATCAACAGCACATTGATCAATGTACAAGCTGATTTGTACAGGAAATAAACAACCTCTATCCTGATCAAAGGTCTTGAACATGTAGCTTGACAGACTATAAGGAAGTGTTTTAAACACTGCAGGGCACTATGTTTGCATTTAATCTTTTCTTTTTTATTACTTTCCTCTTTTCTAAAAACATTTTTTCCCCAACCTGTCAGTGTTTGCTTTCCAAGATTTGTTTATGCTATGTAAGCTGTAGGTTATTTCTGTTAGAGACCCTAATTTCCTCCTCTGCTGGGACTATGGCAATAGCCCCAAGGAAGTTTACACTGAGAGAGAAGAGCATGACAGGCAGTGAATTAAGTGGTTCAGAAAGAGATTCAATTAGCTTTCTCAGTGGAGGAAAATGAAGATAAAAAAAGCAACTCCTGGCAGTTCTACTCTCCTGCCTCTTTCTCAACTTCAGCAAATGGACATTGAGAGACAGTCAAATAAAATAATCATCAATATTTGAAACTTAATCTGACATGTGATTTATTGACACAAATACCAAAATCTGCCCTTTTTCCTTCTTTTTTCCCCTTTTTTTTTGGGTAGCCAATTCCGCAGCTGGCTGAGTTCAATTCATTTGTTTCCACTGAATGTTTGCTTTTCAAGCTGCTGTAAAATTAGATGGCAGGAAGCCTAGAGCTCCAGCATAGGCATCTTCCTTACCATCTCCCAAGCTGTGAAGGGCAGAAATGGTGTGTTCGTTCCAGCGAAAAAAGCGTGGCCAACATTTCCACAAGACTTAGAATCTGAAACCCAGCGTTGAAAGCTCCTGGGCTGATCGGGACTTATATCCAGCAGAAGAAATCCCAACCTAATCAAAGAGTAACACCAGTATTGGGAAGGAGCCAGATTCTGAGAGGTGTTGCAGCTCTAAGTTTTGAAAATACCAGGTATTTCTAAATCAGATGCCTAAACTACTAAGCTGTCCCATCAGGCCTTCGTGGAAGTACTTATTATTCTTAATACATGTTGCCTGCAGAGGCAAAGTAGAAGACAAATGACAAGTGCCCCTTCAAAGGGACCGTCAGCTGAAACAAGAAAGCTGTATGTATAGTTCAGACTTTGTACTTTTCAATGCATATGCCACCTACAAGGAGAGACAAAGCATTATACCTCATAGCAGCCTTCCAGTATCTGAAGTGGGCTATAGTGATGCTATTCATTAGGGACTGTAGCGATAGGACAAGGGGTAATGGGTTCAAACTTAAACAGGGGAAGTTTAGGTTGGATATAAGGAAGAAGTTCTTTACTGT
>WYDI02028850.1:0-76582 GCA_009867235.2 Psittacus erithacus
ATCCACAGAGTCCTCTTGATCAGGCGGTCTGTAACAGATCCCCACAGTAATGTCTCCCATCGCTGTTCTCCCTTTAATCCTGACCCACAAACTCTCTATTGGCTGCTCACCTGTCCCCTGAGTTCCATACTAATTCCATAATCATCTCTGTCTGTAAAACCATTGTTGGGTCTGGAAGCAGACAGGCACTGAAAAGCAGATTAATGTCTGAAACTTCTTCAGTGATGTTTACTACAGTGTTTTCAGGTCTTGCTTGAAGATGGCAGAAGTAGTGTAAAATCAGATTTACATTTAGGTCACTGAGATGGTGTGAGACAATGAATGTGTCAGCAGGATCTAGGTAGCTTTGATTCTGATTAGTGTCTGTGTGAGAGTGAATATGTAAGAGGTGGCTGTATAAAATCTATGTAAATGAGAGGAGAATCCTAATGACTTACCACCAACTAGAGCCAGAACTGATGATACGCTGCTAGCCCAAGAAGACTTAGTATGTTGATGTGTTTCTCTCCACTCTTACTCTTCCCTCTCTCTCCCTTCCTCCCTTCTCTATAGTTCTATAATTAAGTAGAAATAATTAATTATGGCTTGTTGATTGCCTGAGAAGATATCAACTAAAGCTTTTCCTTTGGCAGGGGCATTTTAAGGCTGTGTCTGGTACAGATTCTTCAGTGTCTAGTAAGATATGCTATAATGATGCAGATTTTCCTTAGTGAGGAATTAATAGAGTCTCCGTCTCCTGTTCTACTACTCCTGTCTTTTCATTAGGTGTGTGGGATTAATGCAGTTGTTGAATCTCCTGCTGCTCTGACAAATGGGACAGCCATTGACAAATGGCTAAAGTGGGAACAGTGGAGAGATGCAATGACTTTGCTTCCAGATCAAGTCTATTTCCTATCTATCATAGTTCCACAGGGGTGCAGGAACACCTAAAAAAGAAAATAATTGAAGAAGATACTGGGAAATAATACAAATACTAACTTCTGTAGATCATAGTTCTTAGTGATTCAGTGGGTCCATCTACAATACTATTTTCATTCCATTCAAGAGAGGAGTTTCAAGGCAGATCTCCTGCTCTACCTACTAAAGACACCACTCAGCAGTCTTAAAGTGTGTGAACTGAATTACTGTCAATGAAAACTAAGCCAAGAAATGTGCTTCAGGAGTGCACCAGACACCTTTCAGATTCAACCCAGGGAACCAGCCTGGAGTTACTTGATAGGAAAACCCTTGCAACCTGTCTGGATGTGGTAATCAGGTGTACAGCACCAGCTGCTTTGCTCTCCGTATCCATTCACATTGTACCGCATGTCTTCCCATCGCAGACATGGCCAATGTATTCCAAGGATCAGGAAACATGAGTTTCCACAAGGCCTCCTTACCACTGCTCATGACACGTGCTGTTTTTATCCAGTGTATCAGGGATGTTCAGTCATTCCTTGAGTTCAGACTTTCTGCATACAGCTTCCTTTTAGGAATCCACTTGACAGATAACCATTTCTTGTACAGTCCTAAGACATTTGTAGAGGAAAATAAAAGGGTCTTCCCCTCTGGAGCTCAGCACTCAGAGCTTCCCTGCACTCTCTTCCAAAGCCTTAAATCTGGCGGTCTTCCAGGCTGGGATTCTTCCAGATCAGACACAGGGGCAGCTGGTTTACCACCTCATCCTTCCAGTGGTGCTCCTCACTGTGAGATTGTCCAAGATCTCCACTCATCTGTATCTAACCTATAAAGAGGAGCCCTCTCATCCCTAGCTGGTAAGGATCAGACAGGGAGATATATCACATGGACAAGATGGCATCTGAGACTATTTTGAGGGCCAGGCACCCTGTGAGAAACAGGTTGTTCCTAATGGTAATTCTTGGCAGTTTTGTTGAGGCAATCTGCCATCTCTTCGGTGGAGTGTGCTGTGTCATGTATCATCTCAAGTTTTAAGAGTCGTTTTGTACCAAGCAGTAGTTGGTGTGATATGCAGGGTAATGCGCTGTGACTAATGCAGCATTGTAGGTAATTAGCATTGTAGGTAATTACTGGTTTGGGCTAATCAGAGCATAGAGATTTAACTTACTGTTTCTTAGCTGTTCATCTACTGCCTCCTGTAGATCATACATAAATTTTGGATCCAGTCATACCTTAAAAGAGCTTTTTTCCCCCCCATTTTATATAGCACATTTTACTTGGATTTCAGTTAGGGATCAAGTAAAGACATCAAGTTCTCGCCATCACTTAAAATTTTTGTGGATTGTTCTTCTCACGTGTCCTGTTTTCTGCTGTTATCCAGATAAATACAGAATCAGTCATTAGTCAAAGTCTTTTCCTTTGGTGGGGCTTTAGCCATGAAACTATAGCTATTTTGGTAGATGACTTTGCAGATGTGCTGAAATCCATTACTTCCTTTGAGTGTTTTTGTATTCAAGTACAAATGACGCCTCAGACGAAATCACAAACCACATCCATGCAGCCATTGTCAAGTTTGGTGGAGCTCTGGACAACTGGAGACGCTAAAGCTTTTGAAACGTCATAATACAAAAACTGCCAGAAATTACATGTTCACTTTGTCTTTGAGAAGAAAAAGCCCTTTTATGTAAACTTCAGTCCACCTTTCTACAGTTAGTCTCACTGTAAACTTTAGTGTCTTTGGATTCCAGCAGGTTCCAGGAAGTTCTTGACCAGTCTTGCAGAGTTTGCGCTAACGGTGGTGATTGAAGGAACTTACAGTTTTGTGGCGAAAGATACCCCAAACCAATGAACAAGCCCCCAAAATCAGCTGTGGCCTCAATGAAAATATACAGCTTGCAGACTGCTGTCTTAGATTGGGAAGGAAAATGCATAGTAGCCAATGCTAGCTGCAAAACATAAGAGAATCCAGCTTCAAGGAGTGACTGCCAGAAAAATTGGAAGTTTTGAGCTGAAGTTCTTGTATTGTTTTTCTCTGCAACCATGAAGTAATATATGACTACTGTGTTACAATAACTATATTGAAGATGACCGTGAAACACAGGGTCCTTTCTCTTCCAGGTAGAATAGTAAAGGCCAAGGCTTTGAACAATGTCAATGCAGCCACTGTTTCATGGCTAAGTTATGGGGGCTGGTTCCTGTCCGAACAGAATGTGAAGGAAGAGAAGGAGACGTGGATTTGATGGGGATTTGCACCCACATCCAAAGACAACAGGCCCATCTTTAAATATTACAAGAGCCTGCGTGTTTTCAAAAGTGATTGGTGGTTTTGAAAATGTATTTAAAAGTTTCTGAGTTCTCAAACCGAGGTATTCCACTGGGATCCATCTTTCAAAGGGTCAGAGGAGTCCTTTGGGCTTTTAAGTGTGGATAGCCTGAGCCTGGGGCATCCACAGTCAGGGATTGCCTTAGAACAGCCTTGTCCATTACTACATGAGAGCAACAGCAGGAGCAAGTGCTTAGGTAACTGAAAACTGAATTGTGTAAAATTATCACTATTTTACAGGCTGTCTCCAAACCCATTTCACTGAGTTCACTTCTGATCTCAAACTGCAGTTGTTTTCAAATGGCAAAAACTTTGAAGTTCACTACAGAACGCTTCTGGTTTAATAGCTTAATTGCATTTCCAAAATGCTGCTGGTTTATGCATCAGAACAGTCTCCCAGAAGAACCATTTAGGAACTGTGATAATGGACAAGAGGCTGGTCACAGGGCAGTCTCATATATCTTCACATGCAGTGTGGTTATCAGGTGATGAAATCAGAACACAGTTTGATTTTACAGATTGCATGGAATATCCTGGCGTTTGTACATCTGAGAGGCACTGCTGTTCAAGGGAAAAATGACATTTCCTTTGGTTGATGCCAGAACACCTTGCTCCGTGCATCCATACTTACTGCTCAGGTGCTGATAATTACTCTGGAAAATGTCAGTGTGTTTCTTGTGCAAGAAGGGAGCTGTCACGGTTGGTTCTACTTGATACTATGGAAACAAACACCTATGCAGAGTCTGATTTGCTTCAGAGCTGTACAAGACAAAATACTAATAACATAGGAAGGTGCAGATCATTAACCTACATTTTACTTTCCACTTATGAACAGTTCAGCTTTCACCTCTGTGTGTGTATGCTCTACCCCACAGAGGCTTTTTTACAGTAGAGGTGTCAACAGCAGAATAAAGGAGAATTCATTAAATGGCAAATTGCTGTATGTTACAATACCCTTGTTCAGTTAAAAGTTAATTCCCTTCTGGTTTCACTGTAAGTGTCATGAAATGGCAGTTATCAGAGGGTTTTTTAGCAGGTGAAACAGTAATGGTAATATAACTTGCTTTTATAAACCAACTTTCAGTATACATGGGGAATTAATGTTCTCCCTTTTGTTAGGTTTATCTTCTTTGTTAACCTATTGCAAAGACATAGAAGAAAATAAGAATTAAATAACACTTTTGCTGTTATTTAAATTGTATTTCTCTGATGATTTGCATTTTTGAGGGCCTGATTAACAGAATATCCCACTCACTGGTTTCACTTGAAGCTGTTTGAACTGAGCATTTCTGAAAGTTAGATCATGATTCAATAAAGCAAGCAATTTAGGGCTTAACTCAGACCTCAATAACCCAGAGCATGATTCTGTTGTGAAGATTGTTTTCGACAGCAGGAAAGCCAGAAAATCCTTTCATCCATCTCAGTATTCACTTACTACAGAAGTTGTCTTCCCGTTCAATACTGACCTTTCTGTGAGATGAACAGCAGTCTTACAGTTTTGCTACTATTGCACACCACAGCAGAGATGTGCTTTCTTTGAATAATGATATACCAGTACTAGCAAATCTGTTTGGAAAAATGATTGTGACCTATGTCACCAGCTCCAAGTGTGTGCTGGATTGAGCCAGTCTAGGAGATAGCAAGGCCAAGTTATCTAATATATTTGCTTTTCACTATTTTCACTAGCCAGAGCTTTGCTTTCCCTTTGAGGAGATCCGAGCATCTCCAGATGCCCTAATCCTCCCAGGTTTAGAACCTGTACACATGGATTTCCTTGCTTCTGCAACCTAAAATATCACCCTCCTTGTTCCTGCCTCAGCTTTGCATGCACACAGTCTCTAAAAGCTTATTGAAACATCGCTAACAAATAAAAATTGATCTTTTTGAAACCAGATCAGCTGAGGTGGTAGACACGTTTCAAAGCACTTGGGGACAGCAACAGTTTTAGATGGTGCCATTCCTGTCTTCCCCTGTATTGTTTTTTCCAGCAGCCTGTGCCCTGTCTTACCTTTTGGCTTAGCTCTTTGTGGGACCGTGCTGTAAACCAGGCTAGGGGATTTGTCCACATAAACAGTATTTTCAGAGTTTTTCCTTTTTGAGTTGGGGCAGGGATGAGCAACAGAGGGATGTATCTGAAAACTGTGATCCTTCACCTCACTAGATCCTCACTTCTCGATTGCTGAGGTGTGCCTCCCAGCTGAAGTACCACAAATAGCCAGACAACCGTAAAGAGGACTAAATTCACTTGGAGGGAAATGCTGAGTAAACATCTCTTCAGGCTGCCAGTTCAGTTGTACTTACGTGCAGCTTTTTAATGCTTTTAGATCTTGGGGGGGAGGGAGGGGAAATAAAGGAAAGAAAAAAACCCCCATAATCTGTGCAATTGCATTTAGATCAGTGACCACTGCTAGGGCAGAGTTCATTAGATTTCTGTAGGTATAGTGTCCTTACCATTGGCAAGCCTTGTTTAAAGTGTTTGGATGCTACCATGACATGAACAAATGAAATCCATGCATTCCCAAGCCTGCTTCTACAGCATTACACAGTCCCTATAGGTGCTTTCACCTGCCTGCTTTGAGGCCAAGCTCTTTTTATTTTGCAGGCCTGTGCCTTGGGGTGCAAGAACTTTTTCTGTCCTGTGAAAAAGCCAGAGGCTTACACAGGTCCGTAAGCCATGAGTAACCCTGTACTGTTTTGCCCAGCCATCAGCTTCATGTCCTGTACTCTTCCTTTATTGCAGCAATTCAGCTTTGTCTCCCTGCCTACGGATGTCCTGGAAATAGAAGTTAAAGACAAATTTGCAAAGAGCCGACCCATCATCAAGCGCTTCCTGGGAAAACTCTCTATGCCAGTTCAGCGCCTCCTGGAAAGACATGCCATAGGGTAAATTTGCTGCTTATGCTACTCTGTTGTTTAATGAGTGTGTTGCTGTTTTGAAGTCTCTGATGAGATATCATAGTGATATAATGATGGTGAGGAGGAGTTATTAGACAGACAGTTGTCTGATGAATAATGTTGGTCTTAATTAGAATTTATAGGACTATGGGCCAGAAAAAGAATTCCCTCTGTAACCTTATCCATTTCATTTGGAAAAGCGAAAGCTGGCATTTAGGAAAGAAGGCTGTTTTGTGTATTATGGCTGCGATTTTGGAGAGTGCAATATTTTCAATATGAATATTCTTCTAATGTTATCAACAGGCTGTTTTCATGTTTCAGGGAATTACCTATGGGCTAAAATTGTGCCAGATCTGTTCCTCCTCCCTTTAATTTCTGGACAGTGGGAATACTATTAAAAAAACCCCAAAACTGTGGCATGTTGTAACTAAATCTTTCTGACCCTACCCTCCTACCAAGGAATAACCACTTCACTTGAGCTCACAAGCCCTGCCCTGCTTCCCCTTTGCACGAAAGTCCCGGGGAGGTATATGCTGCCAAAGTAACACAAACCAATTTGAGGAAGATAGGTAGTATTCAAAACCAGAAAGTTGGTTAGAAACTTGTAAGATTCAGACCTTGAGGAGTGGGGAGAGAAAGAGTCATCTCCTGAGGAGAGCATACACAATGCAGTTTCCAAGAATGCAATTCTGAAAATTGGATCTCAATTCAGCAGAACAGCAGGAAGCTGAGCTTGTTGGAAGTGTTTTTGAACAGCTGGTTCAGAAACCGGCTGTGATATTGACAGCTGAACATACCAGAAGGGACTAAGCTACCTCCCTGTTTCTCATGGAGGGAGGACAGAGTAGCTTTTTAGAAACCAGATGGAAAAGAACAGCTTGGGGAAGGTAGAGCTGTATAACTGATATCATTGGCTTTCCTCTGTATGAGAAGATTCCTCATCATCTTCTGATTATATCTTCCTATTTTACTTCCTTATTGTAAACACTGTATATCTAATGATATACTTTGCCAAGAGCAGTGCCTCCAACCTGCACTTAGATCTGGCTTAGTTTTAATACCATAGTGGCTTTTAAATCTCAGGCAAGCTCAATGAGAAGTATATGCACAAGTTCAGAAAGATCATACACAAGTCTTGTGATCGTCTCATTTACATGAGTTTCTGATGCATGTGAAACTGTATCCTAGGAAATAATTGGGCCCAACTGGAAATGAGCTATGTTTCTTCAAAGATGTATAAATATTTAGTGAACCCTTTACACTCAAGAAATGCTTTGCAAACATTGATTCAGCCTCATTTTGGGCAGCTGGGAAGTTAATCTCTTCTGTAGTTTCATTCTGTTCTGAGGGGTGGATGAAGTGTGGCAAAGGGAGGGACCTGCACAAGGACAGAATGGAATCATTGATCAACCTTGTCAGGAAGGTGTTCTCCTGATATTTCAGCTTCATAGAGGTAAGAGGGGTGGAAAGAGATGAAGAGCAGTCATTCAGCCAGTTTGGAAAGAGAAGGTGGTTAGCGGGGACTGTCCTGTACAGGATACTAAAGGAAAGGACAGGAAAGCTGAATTTTATGCAGATGGTGAAGGGAAGGAAATACAGAAAAGTGAGGCTCTACAGAAGGATAGGTATGGTCAGATCAGCAGGGAAGTGAAGTCTTGTTACGATAGCGGAAGTGGGAGTTGTTTGCTTCCCATGTCGATATTTTCATACCCATACTGCAGAAGTTCCATTCCCACCATTCTCTCTGTATATATACATACATGCTTTTGTATCCCAGAAGCCTGTCTTAGTCACTGACTCAGCTCTTCCATTGTAAATGAAGACATTGTCCTCTCCTTCTCTGCCATTCCTTCTCTCGTATGCAAGTCAACATGCCCTCATGGCTGGGTTGAATAGCCTTTGAAAACCACTGTGTGTTTTTGTAGGCCACAGCAGCTTTATCTATGCACAGTAGATGTTGGGTAAGTTATAGTCTATTGTGACAGTATTTGTTTTCTTGCAGGGACAGGGTTGTAAGCTACACGCTGGGTCGCAGGCTTCCTACAGATCATGTCAGTGGCCAGCTGCAGTTCCGATTTGAGATAACTTCTTCCATCCACCCAGGTAATTCTCAGTCTTAACCTATCGTTTATCTAGATCTTTTTTGCTTTGCATTCTTTCTCCTCAGAAATCTGAATTCATTCCTGGCTGCTCTGGGACTTTAGGTACACTCATGAGCAAAGGAAAGTGCATAAAGTTCCCCATCACAGGATGCATTGTAAGTCACAGCTTCCCTGTTTCCCCTTAGCTTAGAGCTAGTGTTGTCTCATGTCCCTCTGTTCTTGGCTGCTTCACATACTCTGCCACATCACTGGGAGAGAAGAGGGTGGAAAACTAAAGTATCATCTGCTTCTCAATTACCTGTCCTGGGGAACTGCTTACACGGACACTTGTAGTCATCTGCATTTCAGGACTTCATAAAAACAGAGAATGTAGTAGTAAAGATTATTAGGAACTTTGTTATTTTGATTATTTTTAATGAAAAAACTAAATAAAATAATCAATGTTCCCCTCCTTCCCTCCCGTTTGGTTTGGTTTTGGTTAACTTTCTCGTGTAGTTATTAGGAAGTCACTGTCATGATGGTGTAAGTTTGAACCTTGGCTTTCATGTCAATGTCTCAAGAGTGTTGCCTGGGGACTTCTTACATCTCTGTGCTAGTGCCCTCTCAGGTACGCTTTGGATGGCGTGAAAGACCCCAGGTTGTCTGGCATCTGGAAGGAGGTGGTACAGTTAAGGATTACATCAAAGGATGTTTTGGGGAAAGTTTCTGCCTTTCAGTGGTGTGAAAAACAGTTTAGGTTCTCTGTTGTGTGCTGTCAGCTTCAGCATGGCAAGAAAAACTTCATTAAAACCTCAGGGTAGACTTCGTTGTCATACCCATGATATTCCCTCCAATGCCAGTTTAGCTCGAAGAGTAGTTTCAAGAACGTGTTTCCTTCAGGTTGTGTTGCAAGGAGGCAGGGTGCTGCATACAGACTCGTCATTAGTAAGCCCCCTGATTGTTAAATCCACTCTACAAAGACTGCCTAGCAAAACAAAAAATTTGTCATTTCTTAATAGTTTCCCAGTTTCCCACTCATTTCACACTGTAATTTATGGTTTTTAATTTTCTCAGATTGCTGTGGATACCTGTGCCCCCACAGCCAAGCTTCTGGTTCAGTCAACACTTCTGGTTAAAGGAGTAAGTAATTTCTTTTCCTGTCTCATACAGATGATGAAGAGGTCTCCATTAGTGCAGATCCTGAGCCAGCTGAACTCCAGGAAAGCCCTGTGAACAACCCCACAGAAGAAAGCCTCGGTGAGCCTCCATGCATCAACACGGTGACCTCAGAAAGTACAGCTCCAGAACAGCTAAATGGATACAGTGTGAACAGTGTCGATAGCCCAGGGGCTGTCAAACCTCCTGGGGAAGTCAACCAGAGCAGCTTAAATGAAGAGCTAGCAGGAGATGGGGAGGTTGATGCAGTGCAAGTTCCTGAGCCCTTGGAATCCATCCCAGGAGAAGCGCTGCCTTCTTTGAGTGCTACGGACCTCACGGAGCAGCTGGCTCTGCTGGCTTGCATGTCTCCTCTTGAGACTGAAGTTAGGGAAAATAACAAAGTCAATTCTGGTACTCAGGGAGATGGTGGAGTCTTGACCAGCATTGAAACGTTAGATACTGATGAGGTGAGTGCAGATGTGCATGCTGGCAAGGACCTAGAGAAGAGTCAGGAAGAAGGGGCTTCAGCCCAGGAGGAAGAAGACAACAAGCTGCAACTGAGGACCACAGCAAAGAGGAAAAACAGGCCATGCTCCCTGCCTGTGTCTGAACTCGAGACAGTCATAGCTTCAGCCTGTGGTGAGCCAGAGACCCCTCGCACGCACTACATACGGATCCACAACCTGCTCCACAGTCTGCCCTCAGCACAGATGAGCAGCGATGGGGAAGAAGAGCAAGATGGTAGCAACACTGGGGAGAATGATGAGGAATCTACAGTCAAGGAGGCGCTGGAGAAGGAGGTGGTCAGTGAGAGTGAGACAGTGGCAGCAGAGCCGCCTCTGGAAAATGAGGCTGAAGAGAACTTCAGCCAGAGCACGGTGCCTCCTGGGACCTTGGATGAGCAACTCTCTGAATTAAATGATGAGCTGTTGGATGGGGAACACCCCAGGACAGGAAGCGAGAGCGAGTCGAGCTCCAGGCCCAATGGTGACGAGTGTGAGGCGTGCGACACCTCTTGCTACAGCCCCTCTTGCTACAGCACTTCCTGCTACAGTACCTCCTGCTACAGCACTTCATGCTACAGCACCTCCTGTTATGACAGTAACAATCGCTTCTCCAGCCATACCCGCTTCTCTTCTGTCGACAGTGCAAAGATTTCTGAGAGCACCGTCTTTTCCTCACAGGATGATGATGAGGAAGAGAACAGTGCTTTCGAGTCAGTGCCAGATTCAGTGCAGAGCCCTGAGCTGGACAGGGAGCAAGTGGATGGCTCCTCCCAGTGGCCAGATGAACTAGTAGCTCATGGTGGGAACCCACAAAGAGCCACAGAGAGTCTAGACACCCCAATAGCAGGTCCAAGCAGCAGAAGAGAAGGTTAGATCCTGAGAATCGATGCGCTGAGCAGCCCTGATTATCTGGATGTCTCAGGAGGCATCAGATAATCAAGGTCTCAGATTGCTCACAGTTTATTTTGTACAAATTTGGGGGCTGTGAGCTGGGCCAGATATCAGGGAAGATTGGATAATTGAGCCTGTCCTTAAAAACCCCAGCCAAACAGATAAATCAGGTGGGGATTTGTGTATATAGATTCCTGTAGATACACATGCATCATTACAAAATCAAGATTAGCTACCATATTTATGTGGCAGATCAGAATTACTACATCCACCAACTCATTCCTTATTTCTTGGGTTGTTCCATTTCACATTCTGATGTGCTGCCATGTCTCTGATAGTCAGTGAGGGGACCAGCTTGTGCTTGTCAAAGGGCAGAGATGCTGGTTTACACCAGCTAAAGATCTGGGCCAGTTTCTGTGTATGATTAGTAGCCACACACAGTCATAAGCATGGAGAAATGCAAATATTTCTCTTACAAACCCAGTTTTCTAGCCCCATTTGTTTCAATTCCCCAAGTACCAAACAAATCTACCTGAGGTTTCACAGGCCATAGGGCAATGCAACAGAAGGCTTTTTTCTTAGGTACTTCCAAAATTGAACTATATTGAATGAAGTTCTCATCTCCTTACCCTTCTCTAGATATAAAACATACTTGAAGTAATTTGTAATCTTTGTAATTTAGGTACTGTTTTTTCCAGTACCTCCAAACCATTCCATTAAATTGTTCCCTTTTGTAACTCATTTAATGTTTTATGGAGTTACATGAAGGGTGGGTTTGATCACACGTCTTCAGCTAGTGTATCATTTTTCTTCGCCTGAAGAAGCAAATGCCTTAGCAGCTAAGGAGCATGCAGCAAGGTTAAGAGATAGTCTTTGCATTCCCAGACCCCAAGTAATCTCTCTCCCATTGTGACACTAAATTAAAATTGCAGGAAAAGGATAACATTTTGGAGGACCACAGAGAAACCCCACTAAAGCATCCTTCTGCCTTTTCCTTCTCCATTCCCAGTTTATTTCACCCCACCTTCCACTGCCACAGACATGCACAGTATTTCCTAGCAGGAAAACAGGTGTAAGGGTGGCTTACATGCTGGGCTGTGTGAAGATTTGTAGGCAGCTGGGCCTAGGTAATTCTTTTCTCTGCAGAGCAGAATCTAGCCTGAAAAAGAGCATTAAATTCTCAGGAGTACACAGAGGTGTAGAAACCCATTTTCCCTCCTTGCAGACGAGGGTCTTTGTGGACAGCATTTATGTGCAAGTATACTAAGGGGGCACGAGCGTGTGTGTGTGTATGTGACCATGCTTACAGATCGAATGGTTATTTTGAACTGTGTGTGCTTTTGAGAGGGAATGTGGGGGAAGAAGGTATCTTCTTCATATGAATTCAGTACAGCTCCAAGACTGTGCCCCTTGAGCTTGTACGAAGGGCACGGCAGTGCTTACAGTGGCTTTGCTTTGATTAAGTGGGAAGGAGCATGGCTGAAGGGCAGCCCTGCTCTTAGCACTCTTTTGGTCCCACCGAGGCTGCTTCAGTAAATGTGCACATTGCTTCATGACTTGGCAGCTGTTACAAGTACAGTGGATGTGGTCACCTCCATCCACTCCAGGTGACTGATACTACCATGCTTCCGCTGGCTTGGCGTAACTATCTTGTCTAGGGGAGAGTCGATTATGGTAAGTAAAGAAACATAGATGGATTATCTGGTAGTTGGTGCTACACCACCTGTAGTAACAGAACAGTTTTTAAGGCTATGAGAGATGGACTTCTAGCGCTGAGTAATAACTTACATAACTCTGCTGTCTGTTCAAAACATGCAGCAGATGCTGCTGTGAGCTATGCCTATACACAAGTGGTTTACTGGAGACATTTAACAGGCCATACAGTATCATCAGAGCACCTAGAAGAGGGAGTATTTTTGCCTAAGTGATTTTTCTCACTTCTGGATGGTGTGAGATTTCTTTACAGTTTGATACAAAATTGGCTTCTGCCTTCTAGCTGTTGGTTGTTTATAGAAAATCCATCAGTTTTGGTAAATAAGGGTTTTTTTTACATTTGATAGCTGTATGTTTGGGTCTTTAACAAAATGTTCATTCTTAGGCTATTAAGATTCTGACATTAAAGACAGCTAAACCAGCCAGCACGCAGCAAGTTTGGCTTATCTGAATGGTTCTTGTGATGCTGGAAACACTAAATGTGGTTTTTTTTTCCATAAGCTGCATCTTTCTGATGCATGTAAATGTTAAATATATGCAATTCAGATTGTTTTAACTGGCCCACCTTGAGCTGGAGGTTATAGTGAAAAACTGTTAACACACAGTATGCAAATGTGTCTGCTAGTGGGATAAATAGTTCTGGTTTCTAAGATTTTAAGAACAGATCAAGAAGGAATCTTAATTCTAGAACCTATGAAGTTTTTAATGTGCAGGTTCCTCATTCTCACAGTTCAGTCTAAGATAAGGAATGCTTTTTCATCCCTACTGTAACTTCTTAGTTTCCGAAAGGTTCTATAAACATTGACTAGATCTTAAGTTACTCGCTCCTTTCAACAGAACATGAGTTTGGACGTTTGTTTAGGTTTCATTTATTTCATATTTGGATATATAGACATATATACGATGTTGGTATTTAAAAACTTCCTCTGCACTGTCTACTATGTGTGTCTCTTCTTTCCCTCTTCTATATCTCAGGTCTTCCTTCTTTATCTTGGATCCTGACTATGTCTCACTATCTTTTGTCCTTCTCTTCTACCACCTGTCTACCTACCTGTTTCTGGTCCTTCTCTCATTCTCCCTCCTTATACCCAAGATGGACTCTTCATGTTATGAAAACTACCTATAGAAGGGGATAGTCTTCTGCTTTGCAGGGACTGCAGAATCCTGCTATTCCAGCCCACTTAGCCATGGATCTTTTAGAAAAGCAGAGAACGATCCAAGTCAGCTTTTAGCCTCATATTCCACTGATGTGGTGAATTAAAAGCTGGAACCAGGGTTTTGCATGTTCCTGCCAATTTCAGCAGAAGCATGAGTTTGGTTGTACATGCACAGTATTTCTCAGAGATCAAGCCTGATTCTTCTCTCGCTTACATTATGAGTCCAGAATCTGGCCCGTAACAGTTTAGTATTGACTCAAATCAGGGATCAGAGCCTTGACTGCATTATTTTAATAACTTGGGCATGTGAGTTGTTATTAAAATAGTGCCTGAAAATAGGAATAACCAGAGCTGCTAGTACACCAGGCTAACATATTTACAAAATCACTTGTTTTACAGTAGCACGTTTTTTGAACCACATTGTGAGAACAGTGAATGACTGTCAATGTCTTGAATATCTTGTCCGTAGGTGATTGTCCTTTACTCCATAATTCTCAGCCAGTCAGCCAGCTTCCTTCTCTGAGGCCTGAGCACCATCACTACCCAACTATCGATGAGCCTCTTCCACCAAGTAAGCTTTAGTTTTTTAATTTCTTGCATTTTTTCAGCTTTTCCTGTTAACTCAAACAGTGTAGAGGTCAGTATGTCTTTCTAAATAACCCCATCTGTTCTGTATATACATTCTCCAGAACCCAAGCAATATGCCCTTTTGTTTCCCTTATTTGATCCTGATTTCAGGTGTTGTGTTATTTTGGACAAGCTCCATATTACCTCCCTCTGCCTTGGTCTTCTTCCTTAGCTATCATGAAGTGAAAATAATACTGTTTCCCTGTTCAAAGTCAGTGTATTTAAACTCAAGTGAGTGTGTATCTGTCAGGCGTTCCAGAAGCCTTGCTATAAAGCTTTCTGGGTGGTGTATCAGCAAAGTACTCTGATTTCTCTGTAACATTTGTCTCCAGGTTTTCCGTGGCTGACTTCAAAGATGGTTTGGGATGGCAGTCCTGTGGCCTGCCAGCTCTACTTGCAGGTCCAGCAGGAACCCTTTCACAATCAGGATACTCAGACAGACAGGTCCAACTCTGAGCAAAACCGGCAGATGCTGGGAAAAAGCAGCTCACATAGAGTGGTCTTGTACTCTCTTTGGATTTGATATCAGTGAATTTTATGTTCATTGTGGACTGTAATGGCATCTGCAGTTGCGTTGGATAAAAAATGAGAGGATCTTAAGTAGCGTGATCGAATAGCAAGCTGATAATATGAGATTTTTACCGCCGAATCAACTGCTGGAGATGTTTTCATTTGTTTCTGTAGCCCCTCCCGTGTGTATTCCTGAAGGGTTACCGGCTTTTTGCATTGGCGTTAAGTGCCCAGCAGAGTGCACTCTATGCTCTGCAATGTGCTGCTTATCACCTTTCCCCTTCGCCACGTACTTAACGACCTAAAATGTGCAGAGCGTCCGAGAAGCAACCAGGCATATACCCAAAGCACTCTATTTTCTTCAAAGCCCAAGAAGGGAACACACTTATTTGGCCTATGGTGCCCCTGACAAATAATTCATCGTTTACCAACCATGTTGTCAGTATTCCCTAAGCAAAAAATAGCCCCAATGTTGGCGTCAGTTGCACAGTAGCATGAATGATTCAAATGCCTTTAGCCCGGTGAAGTCATATAAGAGTACCACTGTGGCTTGCCAGTGAATGATGAAATGGTTACCTCTGTAACAGGCAAATATTTCTCTTCCTCCTGCTCTTACCTCAAGGCTTTGGAAATAGGGCACATTCCCCATTAATGATGTTAATGATAGGACACTGACATCAGCTCAGGTAAACAAAACAGTGTGAATCTGTTCCTTATTCTTCCATCACCGATTCAATACATTTTTCCTCTTTCTGATAATTATCCTCAAATGGTAAGTGTTTCTACCATTGGTTTTCACAAGTGCTTTCATGACAGGGTTTAAGGACATGAAATGCAATGTGTGATGATACAGAACTGATGCCCTTTTTTAGGATTCTATCTTAGCATTTGCATGTAACATTTTTTACAGCAAAGGCTGACAGTGTGGGCTTAAATATATTGATCGTTATAAGAATAGAGTATGCTAATTTGGAGGGAAAAAATGTTGAATTTAATAATATCACCTAGGAAGCCTGTTTTCAAAACCTTTTCATGAAGTTTTAGGGTCATTTCAAAATCATAACTATAGCTTTAAGCTAGAAATGTTTCTTATTCTAGCATTCAGTATCACTATCTCAGTGCCTTTAATGTTTCTTAGTCCTGGATAAATAGTTCTTCAATCATGTGAAAGGAAGAAACTTTGTATTTTAAATGTTTTTAAGCCAGGTTGTATGATCAAACCTGGCTTACTTCTCACATGCAGCGTTAGCTTCTGCCCATAAATAGAACTGAAGATGATTTGCCAGTGCTGCAAGTTCAGCAAATTGACTGGTTTTACTCTGGTCATGGAGAACCTTCTGGACAGTTTTCTTTGTGGTTTGAATAGTTTTCATAGTGACTGTTTCATCATAAACCCACAACAGCTGGGGTTTCAGACAGTAGGAAAGTAAGGTAGAACAGGTTCATTTTTTATGCGGCAGTATCATAATGGCCAGTCTGAATGCGAAGGCCTATACAAGATTGAGAGATCTGCAGAGTTTGTATGGCCTCATGATGGCATTACTAGTCACCCCTTATTATGTGTGTGTTTGCCAGTACTGCTGGAAGCCCTACAGAACTGAGGCCAAGAAAAATACATGTGCCCAGTTCAGAGCTGCTCTTTGCTGAAGGTGTGGCTGAGCTTGGAAAGGGAAAGACAGCGTATTTACTTTGCCCTGCCAGAAAAGTTTTGTCTTCTGATATAAATCAGAGCAGTTTCAGAGGCTGCTGTGAAATATGACTGGGCTGATGAAGAACAGAACCAGCACTGTCCTGGCCCTAGCCTTGTGATCCAACATGCTCTGACTCTGAAGGTTAGATGGAGCTTGGTTTGTGTTGTAGTCACAGTCTTATTTTGCCTGAAAAACAAAAGACCCTGAGGAGATTTGGCTGCTTCCTTCATCCCCTGTGCCCCTGAAGTAGCATAAAGGGACTTGAGCACAGCTCAGCAGCAAAGTTCTGTTTGTCGGTTCACCTGTCAGCATGTTTGTCTCTCTGTGAAGGTATCCATCCATCTATCCACAAATCTGGTATCGTACGCAGCTTCAGTGACTTGTGTGACTTACAGGTTCTCTTGTGGGCAGGCAGAAAGTGCTCCTGCCACCCTCTGACAACCTTCCTGGGGGACCAGAAGAAGGGTTGTTCAGCTGATGAGAAATACTGCTGCAGGTTTCTCAAAAGCCACATGACACGCAATTCCTAATATTTGAGCATGCCAGTGCAAGTTTCAGCCCATGGTTTCAGGTGTATATACACATAAAGCAATGAATAAAGCAGCACTCACTGATAGGTGCAGTTCATGTCTGTACAGACCACTGCTGAATGTCTGATACATCCAAGAGATCATCTTCCTGAAGTTCTGATCCAGTCTGTGTGATCCTGGCCTGATGTTTTCACTGTGACCTCCAAGCTCTCAACAAGTTTCGTTGCTCCTAGATTTCCAAGTATTATGCTTAGAAGCTTAGGAACTCTGAGTTGCATTTAATAACAGAGAGACTGCTACATCGCCTCTAGAGCTGATCGTGCACAGGGCTGGATTATAAGAATCCCTTGTTTGACTGTGTAATTGGGTAGTATTATTCTTACTAAGTGTCCATCAGCAGACTTCAGACCAATATGACCAGTTAGTGTTTTCTGTGTAGACTGTCTGGAGTGTAGATCTGCAGCATTGCCTACAAGCTTCTAATTATCCATCAACCTTTATTATTCTCAACTTCTTACATGTATACTGCAATAGTATGAGGTGAAGCATTTATCCTTTTCAAGGCAAGAGCAAGGAAAACGAATATCTTTGTGATGTTAAGGTACATCATGTCACCTTTGTTCTGGCCAAGATTATTTCCTGAAGGATACTGCAGATAATGCATAGCTCCAGAAGGACCATTCCCACCGACAGTGGTACACCTGCCACCAGTGACCGTGTGCTCAGCAAAGCTCTGGCCTTCAGCCTGCCTTATATGTCAGTCTGGTTTCCTTCAGTGTGCATCTGTTGGTGTGCTGTTTTTCACTGTCTTATGTTTTAGACATTGTTTTCACAAAGCTTTGATCTTGTTCTTGAAACAGCTACACTATCCTTGGAAATCTTTACCTGGTGGGAGGAAGAGAGAGTCCTGTCCTGAAAGTTATACTGTGATATTCACAGTGAGACACTGCGTGTGTACCTGTTTAACTATAGGGTTTGTGTCTGTAAGGAGTAAGGTATTTCCAGCCAGCTTTGAAAGAAATAATGCGTGTGCATATGGCTGTTGTTGTGTCAGAGTCTTATAGAAAATGCCTCCAAGGACTCCCGGTGCCCCTCTTTTAAGGCTTGTGGTGTTGATATGTCAGAGGCAGCCAGCCATAGAATTCACACAGCCTACATTTGGCTGGGATCAGCCCAGGTATGGAAACTGAGTTTAGCCAGGGCCAGCATTCAGGGAATGGGAACTGGTCATGAAGGATACGTTGCCAGATACAGCAAGAAGAGGTAGAACTTCAGTCCTACTCTTAGATTGTAGGAGATAAAATACATAAAGTATGAAATCCAGCTGATCCTGAATTTGATCCATGGAAGGAGTGGACTCATCAGGGATGAGGGTATCATAGTAAGAATATGGGAATAAGAGGAAGTGTTTGCCCCCAAAGGTAATCACCATATGTGCATTTGTGTGTGAATGTGAGTGAGGTTTGTATATAAACACATGTAGAAAGTATGTGCATATATTTATATAGCTGTCATCAGCTGATGAATCATGTAGAACTATGAAGCTAGCAAGTTGAATTTATATCACTATTCCATACATTCCGACCAATTTGATATGTGACTTTGCTAGCTAACTCATTCCTGAATTTCTTCTGTTCCAAAATCTTTTCTTTTATCAACATTACCATTTCCCACAAGCCATCATATACCAAATAACTTAGTTTTCAATCATGGGACAACATAAACATTAGAAGGAAACAGCAGTGATGGAAGGCTCAATATTATGCTGCAGACTTTCAGTCTACTCGGCATCCATCAGGGCAATAGATTTATGATACTCATCTGTTTAGAGAGATTTCTAAGGATATGTCCAGCCAGGCTTTGATCAGTATTCAGGGGAGCCTTTAATTGTATGGTATCCTTCGAAGCCACTTTATAAAAAGAGAGAGAAATGAAACATTTGTTCTGAAACGCAGCAAAAAAGAACACATGGGATTTGACATATTAGCTCAGATATAATCCTTTTCCACTAAGGGTTGGTTCTGTGTGGCTACCCCAATCTGTAATCAATCCAGCCAACTAGTACTACTAATTGTGACATTATCTAGCCCTTTAAAAAATGGGGCCACTTGGTTTTTATAGTCTATGGTAGTGAACTCCATAGGCTACCTATGTGCTCTGTGTGAAATATTCATGTATATGCATATCCTGCCTATACATCTATATAGACAAGCACATAGTATATATACACATTTGAATGTATACTTGGACTATATACACATAATATATATTGCATGCATGTAGACTATATATATGGTATTTCTTGTGTGTATATACCCTGTCTGTGTACATGTATGTGTGTATATATATATATCTCCCACAGTTAAGTTTTCTGGAAGGTATCACACTGACAGCATCACCCCTTCATTTTTTTCCAACTCTAGACTGGGAAGCTCGGATAGACAGCCACGGGAGGGTGTTCTATGTGGATCACGTCAACCGAACCACCACGTGGCAGCGCCCCACAACTGCGGCAACACCGGATGGGATCCACAGATCTGGCTCCATCCAACAAATGGAGCAGCTGAACCGACGGTGAGCATTTGCACCTATACTATTCCCTTGAGATCTGTGCTCCCCAGTGCAGTGCATTGGCTCCCTGAGGATTTATCTTTCCTTCTTGTCCAAGTCCAATGTACGTGTTCCTGTCCCCGCTGCTGGTCTCTTTTACCCTGCTATGGGTATCCGGTACCCAAACTTGCCCACATGAGAAGTGCTGTTGGGTGAAAGATGTTGCAAAACGTTTCAAACAGCCAAAAGCCTTTTGGAAAACTTTTTTGAGCTGACTCCCAGAAGAGATGGGAGTGTTCTTCCAAAAGATGGAGTTGCTTTTGCTGTTTAACTGTAAGAGTGCTGTCGATGGGTCAGCATCTACTGCTACGCTCGGGAGGTTTTTGAGCTATCACTGAAATAGTGTTGCTGTATCAATGTGGCATTTCTGCTCAAGCTAATTAGGCCTGTTGAAAGGTCTGTCTCCTTTTCTACGACAGAGCACTGCTCTAATAGGTCTGTACACATGTCTAGATATAGACAGATCTGCTTAGTGTTGCACTGGGGCCTGTAAATCTGTCAGTTCATTCTGAACTGGCTGAGATATCTCTTAACACAGGGAATATTTTCCTTTTAACTGGTCCACACATAGGTTTCTTTATCATTTCTTTTTCATCTTTGTTTTTCAGACTGAATTTAAGAGGAAAGAGAAAAAAATAAACATAAACAGTTGGTCAAAAGTCTTCCTTTTTTACTCCAGAAAAGGGTTTTTTTTAATTCTCTGCTTGCCGTAATGGTACAGTTTCTAGAAACAGACAAGCAAACCAGAAATTATATTCTAATTATAGCATGTAAAAGACCACAGAAGTTTTTTGGTCTTTTTTCTGTACTAAGAGGAAGATCCACAGATGAGAGAAGGATGTGGAGTTCAAAGTACTCTGAAAAGAGTGCAGAATAGCTTGGGTGTTACTGCATGTGAGGAGAACTGGGCCCTGAGTGGCAACAACTGGAAAATTAATGCAACTTGTAGAGGGCAAGCCAGCCTTCTTAAAGGAGTTGTTTAGTGGGTTGACACCATAAACACACTCTTGAAGAATTTATCCTTTTTTTCTCACCAAAATTCATTATTTTGGATAGCATTTCATAACATGTTATGTCTTGCAGAAGACACTAAAATAAGTGAATATTTAATGTAGCTTTTTTTAAGGGATTTACGTGACTTTTCTGTCATTTAGCATTTGTCTTTAAGAGCGATTTGGGCTGTATCAAAGCTCAGACTATTTGGCTGCCACTTAAGCAAGTTATCTGCCACAGACAGCTCTGTTCTGAACATGGAATCATAGAATGGTTTGGGTTCGAAAGTACTTAAAGCTCATCTAGTTCCAATCCCTTGTCACAGGCAGGGACACCTTCCACTAGAGCAGGTTGCTCCAGGCTGTGTCCAGCCTGACCTTGAACACTGCCAGGGATGGGGCAGCCACAGCTTCTCTGGGCACCCTGTGCCAACACCTCAGCACCCTCACAGGGAAGAATTTTTTCCTAATGTCTAATCTCAATCTCCCCTCTGGCAGGTTAAAGCCATTCCTCCTTATCCTGTCCCTACAGGCCCTTGTCCAAAGCCCCTCTCCAGGTTTCTTGTAGCCCCTTTAGGCACTGGAGCTGCTCTATGGCCCTCCCTTAAGGAGCCTTCTGTTCTTCAGGCTGAACCAGCTCAGCTGTCTCAGCCTGGCTCCAGAGCAGAGCTGCTTCAGCCTGTGCTGCATCTCTGTGGCCTCCTCTGGACTCGCTTCAACAGCTCCATGTCCCCCTTGTGTTGTTGCCCCCAGAGCTGGACATAGGACTGCAGGGGGGGGTCTCAGGGTGGAGCAGAGGGGGAGAATCCCCTCCCTCGACCTGCTGGACACACTCCTTTTGATGCAGCCCAGCCCATGGTTGGCATACATCAGCTTTTTGTTTGGTGGGTTTTGGTTTTTTGGTTTGAGTTTTTCTTTTGAGTTTGAACTCATGTAAGTACAGTACATCCAGGAAAGGAATAAGTGCTTGAGAGAGTCTGCATGGGAATTTACTATTCTGTTAGTTAATGCAAGTTAATCACATTTGTCTTTGTGACCTCCTTGCTTCAAAATTGATTATTCCATGTTTTCATGCAGGCTGCCTGGCTCTCATGATTATGACTTGATTATCATGGGTTTGGGTTGGGAATTGACAGTTAATGGGACTGACCTTTGAATCTGTCTGGTTTTAGTATTCACGTGTCCAATTGCAAAATGAGGAGTGTAGGGCTTTTTCAGCAGTGACGTATCTCTCCTTACCTGTGTTCCATTGGAGACTAAGCACTTTGCAACTTATTTAATGTGAACTGTTGTGGCTTCTTGGGACAGCGAAAGCAAGCTGATGATTCTCTACTGTCTTCTAAAGAGTTCAGTTGATTTGAGAAGTTGAATACAGAGGTCTCCTATTGTTCCCGTGTTTGGGAACAGTTCCTAAGATTCTAGTAAGAGATTCATACTAGATCTCTGAGTGTTTGTCCAATGGCAAGTCACTGCTGTGTTTTCAACCTGGCTGCTGTAAGCTTTTCAATTATTGTTGTCCTAAAACTAATTTCAATTATTTCACGTCTCCAGATTTCAGGATTGTGGGGAAAAACCCTTTTCATAATTGGTTATTATCAGCACTGTGGAGGGTCGGGCTTGGTTTTAAGCACTCATTTTAGCAATACTGTTTTGTTGTATTTAAAACTTCATTGCTTGAAATGTTCTTCAGCACACGTACCTGAGAATCATTTTAGGTGAGGCAACAGCAAGCATAGACCTTGCTGATAGAATTAGCAGCAGCCTGAACTTTTGCTCTAACCTCAAACAAAATTTGGACTCAGGATCGCTTAACAGTTTGAGAAAACTTGGCCACTTTTCTTTTTAAACCAATCTACTCACTTTCCAGCTTCCTGGTTTCATTTGTGGAAGGGAATGGAAAGACCAAAATATTACAAGGAAGCTTGGTATTTCCAGCCCAGCCAAAACCACAAAGCTTTGGAAACTCAGCTTGAAAAAAATAAACCCTACAGCTGTGATTGAGCCTAGTCCTGCTTTCCTTCTGTGCTCCCATTAGCTGTACTAGCCACTTGAGTATACAGCGAATGCAAAACTGGAATCCAGGTGCTGGGCAAACTCCAAGAAGACAGCCATGCTTCTTATTTTAAAGACTCTTGCTCATTTTCTATAGCACTACTTGGCTTACTTGTTAGCAAACCAGATAACAGCCTTTTGTTCAGGCTTTGTTGGAAAGATGCTTTGCAGCATGTGTACATCTAGATGTGTCTTTGCATTAATCTAAAAGGTGCTAAGTAACATGATAAATGATAACCCGAACAGTTATAAGACATCCACACAATGGTATTTCTAAACCTCCATTTCTTTGACAAATCATTTTGGTAGGAGACTCCAATTTCCAGAGGCATTCCCATAACTTTTGCACTTTCAATGTTTTCTCCAATGACTTTGGCATTTTCTGGTATTTATATAAGTTTATTTTATAGTATAGAGACCCAAAAGAGAAGTGTAGCCTTTTGTTGGCATACAACTAGTGTTACTCTGTAAGTTTTGCCAGTAGGTATTTTCTACCATCTAATTAAATTGAATTTACAAGGTTGTTTTTATATTTGTGCTTATATCCCTTGATTGTATGAACTTCCTTTTTTTAACACCCCTCTGTGTTGCGTGTGGGTGTTGTAAAACTGGAGGGTGCTGGAATGGAAAGTTCATTCAACTGCCTGCAGTCAAGTGAATAAAAATGTAAAATGTAGGTCTAAAGCAGAGGGCTTAAAGCTGCAATAACTTCATGCTGTTGTAAAACCTGCTATCAGAGTTTGCTTGTAAAGATGGGTGTT
Source organism: Psittacus erithacus (assembly GCA_009867235.2). Taxonomy (NCBI): domain Eukaryota; kingdom Metazoa; phylum Chordata; class Aves; order Psittaciformes; family Psittacidae; genus Psittacus; species Psittacus erithacus. Next base: position 23,395 of record WYDI02028850.1, read on the forward strand.
TACTTAAACTGTCAGAATATACACAAAATGTATCTTCACATGACTTTGAGTACTGGGGGCACACGTAGGACTGTGAAAGCTTAGAATATATCTATTAAAACTTCAATAATTTTTTCTAATTATCTCCAGCCCATCTGCCCAAGATTGGGTTGCAGGCAGCTACTGGAGATGATGTCTGCTGAGAGATGCAAAAGCCAAATTCTAAATGCTTGTCTTTAATGATCCCTTGCAGTTTGAGGAGCTAACTCCTGACTAGCTTCTGATTTGGAATAAAGCATGCATTAATAAAGAGAGAGAAAGGAAGTGAAATTTGTAAGTCAGAACTTGAGCTGAGGAAAGTAAAAAGAGTGTAAGACAGGAAAATGAAAGACAAGCAATGCTGGATCAGATTAAATGCAGGCAGTAAAAGCTATTCTTGTCTATATACATACAGAAATGCAATCCAGATTAAAATCCAGGATTAAAAATACTAGGGTGGAGTAAACCTAATTAAAATGATTAAGAGTGTCTATTTTCTTTCTTTTCTTTCTCTTTATGCTGCTTTCTTTTGCTTGTCTTTGTCTCTGCATATAAAATATATTCTTTTATTCAGTGTATAAGACTTATAGCTTGTCAGTAGAACCAAAGAAATCTTGATCTCTCATCTGACTCATCTGTGTGAATGAACAAGTTAACTAGAGCTTGTTTTGTGTAGTGCAAATTCAAAATACTCCAGGTTATTCCCACAGCCACATACATACTTTGTTCGTGAGCTGGTATTTAGGACTGGCCTCATCCCTAAGATTGTGATCAATCCCGTTGACATCAACTAATGTGCCAGTTAGTTCCATGATTAGTATGGAAACGCCATGATAGGGTTTTTTAGGGCATTTTCTTCTGAAATCCTCATCACTGTTGTTTTCATATCTCTATATTTTTAACTCTTCCTTGCTCTGCAGCTAGTTACCATACAAGCTAAATGTCCAAGCCCACTGATTTCCAATATAACACATCCTCACGCTGTACACTCAGCTCATGTGTTACATCCTACTCTACTTTCCTGTGGCTATCATATCGGTGAGATTGTAGCTGTTTGAGTCACACTACCTACTACTTTACACTCCATATTGCCTACTAAAATGGAAGTGTTCCCAACTGCTGGCTGTGCAATATCGTAATAAACATTTTGTGAACGCTCTTCATGTCCTTTACCTTTTTAGGGATGAAAATGTGCATCCCACATTGTCATAAGATTTAAGGATACTCAGTGCATCACAGGATTGATCCTTACTTCATTGGTTATGCTACCATAAGAGTAGATGAGGGGGGGAACCATGATCCACCAGTAGATTCAGGTTCCAGACGTTCAGATGTTTTAAAAGGAAGCCTTGTAGCAACCTGTAGACTAAATACCTGTCTAAATTTGACCTTTGAGTGTTCCTTGCTTTGTACCCTCTGTAGCTATTTGTCAGTCAGTGCAAAGGTCATATTAGCAGAGTAATGGTTGGCCCAAGTGTGAGTAGCTGCCTCAGCTGAAGGAGAAAAATTGGATGTATCCTAACTCTGTTGTATGCTCAAGATAGAACTATGGAAGTCATTCAAAACCAGTGCTGATTGTTGAGGGAGAAGGCACCAGAAAGCTCTTCTGTTAACTAAAGCACATTGTTCCTTTCTCTGAATGTATGCAGGTACCAAAATATCCAGCGAACTATTGCCACAGAGCGGACTGAAGATGATGCTGTAGTAAACAACAGGGTGGAGAGAGTTCCCACTGGAGGAGGAAGTGACTCTGAGGCAGAGCCTTCCCAGCAAAGCTCAGGTATGGGGGAAGCTGTTGAGTGATGTATGTTCAGTGCCATTCAATGATGGCATTCAATTCTGAGAGAATGTGCATTTCCATGGGAGACTGGAGCTTTATTGTACTGGATTACAAGGTCTAGTTAAAAGAAAAGGAGTTTAGACTTGAAGCTGCAGGTTTTAGATCTGAAGCTACAGGTACGAAGCTAGATAAAAAGGGCCTCAATTGTTTTTAACAGCTACTGAGACATAGTAAAGGGCTATTTGAAATTAAAATGTAGAAGATATCTGGTCTTTATACCTTAGTAGTTGCAAAACCAGCCCTGTCTTATTTTCGCTGCAGTGTGATTTTTTTGTCTCAGGGCACTGCAGTTTATTCTCTCTGGGCATGGCTTCTGAACTGCCACATATGCCCATGCGGTTTCACCTGCAGCAGCTCTGGCATCAAGTATGAAATACTTGTGGGTTTAAAGCTGCAATCTTGTGATATCCCTGAGCTGATGTAAGTAAGCGTGGGATGCCACTGAAGGAGGCACAGCTGGTTTTTTTTTGCTCATCACTAACCTGACAGGACCCCATACCAGAGCAGAGAACTGATCTGCATGAAAAAGGCTTTGTTCCTTGTGATTGACCTTGTTTATAGCCAGATTGGTTCTTTCATCTGGCTGATGGGGTGACCAGATAAGAATGAGTGTCACTACAAAGAAGAGGAGAACATTATCCAGGGCAGGATGGGATGACAGGGAACTCTTCTGCTCCTTTTGGTGATAGTCATATTGTCTTAAAACATTTGTGAAACCATAGCCTAAGTTTTTCAGGTAAGAAACACCAGTAGTCACTAGTGCCTGCTTTGCAGCTTGTGGACATGCAAAAATAGTTGTCTGCTTTGAGAACTGTCATCACTAAAATGAGCAGACAGTTCTCTTCCTTTGGATCATTCTCACTTCCATCTAACTTTGGTTTCTGTGTTGTCTGCTGGAAGTCTGACTTCTTGCCATCCTTTTGCCATCCTTCTGTAAATAGCATTGGCAAAGGGAAAGAACCAGCGCAGCATCTCCTTGAATTTTCTTGATGTTCCATGTTGAATAGGAAGAATTGCACAGAGAAACAATGAACTTTTAAATTTTTTTTAACAAGTTTAGAAAAATAATCATTTTTGCCTGTTTATTTTTCTGATCCATTAGGTATTTTTAGCTTGAAAATCAATTTTGTCCAAGTCTGTTCAGTGTTTGATATTCAAAGCTTCCTTACAGTCCTTTGTACTGCAGTTTATGGCAGCCTTTTACCTACACTGAATCTCATAGGGAGAACCCAGTCCTCTCTGTGAAATGGAAGGGAGGTGCACATTGTATTATTAGTATTTAACTTATAAGTAATGTAGTCATTACTTGTGATCACTTACTGTGTAATCACTATCATAGCCTACATAATAAAACAGTAAGTCAATAGGAATTGCTACTAGTAAGTATTTAAGTCAGTTTGTTAAGTAACATTCACTTTTTTAACCCTGAAGACCTAATGAATATGATATATGTCATCTTAAGTGATTAGGTAACTGTTTTTGCTATAGGTAATTGCTTTGCTTTTAGAAGAAGAAATCAATATTGTATAATATGCCAAGAATTAAAAAATCAAAGGTGATGTAAGCACGCTAGAATAAGAAAAAACTGCAGTATGATACATTTGCTGTTTGCCTTTTATCTTAAAGTGTCAGAAGGAATACAATTCAGGCACATTAATCCAAGCCAGTAGAAATCATTTTCACTCAGTTACAACAGTTTAACAACAGATCCAGTCTGCAGTTTTAAGTGGATAAAATAATGTGAGGTGTCTAGCAGGAAGAACAGAAAATGGGAATCTGTGTTTATTCTGTTGATAATGTCTGCATCTGACTTCCTCAGACTACAAATGAAAGTTGGCTTGTATTTGTAAACACCAGAATTGCACACTCAAGCCATAACTCCATGGTAGGAAGTATTTTCTGGTGGCTGTAGAAGGTCAAGGAGTTCCTAGCTCTGCAGAGTTACATTCTCAAATGCTCAGTTCTGTGCCTCATGAGTTGATAGGGATTAAAAATAATCCCTTTGTGTCTGTTTTTGTTTACTTGACCGTACAAGTCTCCAAAACCATGAACTTTCCAAAACTAGCACAATTACCAATAAAGGACACTGCTTTGCAGCACCAGCATGGATGTGCCTGACTGAGCAAGGGACTTCCTTAACCCACTCTTGCTACCAGATGCTTTCTGCTGGCAAACCCCATCAGGCTGAATTGGGAAATCAGATCTCTCTAAAATCAGCAGTGGGGGAAACAGTCAGGACCTGAGTGACAATATTAAATTGAATCAGCTGGTGAATCTGTTGCAATCACATCGATGTTTAGAGACAGCAGTAGATATGACACAGAATATTATACAGTACACAAAAGCATCCAGCTTCTACCCTTCTACTTCAAGTACTGCACCACTAACCACAAGGAGAACGTGTCAGTTTGCCAGCAGACTTGTCTAGGAGACTCTAAGAGGGTAGGTGCATTGGGCATGATGGTGACTTTTTTATACCATCACTTTTGCAGCCATTTGTTAAAGGTTAAATAATAGACTGCATTTGCCGCTACGTTAATAGGATTTTGCTGCTTGTGTTTTTTGTCCAGAGATTAGGAGGGAAGGTTCTCTTTCTCCTGTGAATTCTCAAAAAATCACCTTATTGCTGCAGTCTCCAGCTGTGAAGTTCATCACCAATCCTGAGTTCTTCACTGTGCTGCATGCAAACTATGTGAGTAATTATGATTTGCCCTCTCACATTACTCGTTTCTGAATCCAAGTGCTGCACCCCAGGCCTGCAGTGAGGATGCACAGTAAATTTGAGCTGCATAATTTGGGGCTCAGTCGTTCTTTCTGAGCATCAGACCAGATTGGGGACAGTACAGGCAGGCTGCTTCAAGGAATTTCTTGCTGGAATTCTGCCTCATGTAAGGAATTTCCTGGTCCAGAAAAGCTCATTAGGGTTATCCTTCCAGAATAAGCAGGAACCCTTGCTTTCAGCTTGGTTGATTCTGTTGTCTGTTGCTGCAGGGAGTGAGGTTGTTACCTTTCGAGCCATGTTCCTGAGAAATCTTACTCAGATACCACCAACTGTCAGGAAAATAATGAGAAAACACTGTTAACTGATGCAGTTTGCATTCCCAAGAATCAGGTGGCCATAATGCAGTGAAAGAAGTACTAACTTGAGTCAGTGTAGCTATTTTGGAAAACACAAGAATGAAAATGAATTCTCAAAATTCAAATAACTTTTCTTTTGCCATTAATGCAATAAATCTGTATTTTTTCTTGCAAACCTGGAGCAGAGTGGAAAAATTTAATGATAGGACAACCAGGAGGAAGTAGATAGGGAAATATCGCAAGGAGATGCCGTCCTAGTTTTCCATATCTTGAACGTAGCTCAGCTAGGCATCTACACAAGAGTTGGGAATATTTGGAAAGTCATCCATTTCTGGGTAGGAATGACCTTTCTTTTTGAAAGCAAAAGAAATTAAAGCATTTCAGGAGTTGGTCAGCATAGGTCTTTTGCTAACTACAGGCATTAAGTTTTGGCTGTAGCACTTTGTGGGTTCAAGCTAGCTGTCCATCTCCATCTGCCAGAGATTATTGCCTGTGAAATCCACAGAGAAAGGGATATATTAACTCATCTGATATTACCTGAACTGGGTGATGGAGGGCATATAATGTCTTCCATTGATGTGCTGCTATATGATGATTTATAGCTGGGAGCAGTATCATTTTCATTTGGCAGTTTTTGCCAAATGAGCAACTGATTCCATAGTGGTGTGAGGAGCAGCTCACAAGAGTTTGAATCCCAGTTTTATTTCTCACTGAAATAAAAAAGCTAAGAGAGGCCTTCAGTTTGAGCTTATAAAGTTGTCTCTACTATGAGAGCCAGAATGATCTATTGAAACATCTGTCAAATGGTCATACAGATTCCACTTGTACAGGAATAATGGCCCACATAACTTTTGGCTTAACAGGGTTATAATATTTTAACCACAAGCCCCTATTAAAATTTCAAGCTATTAATTATACCTGTGAGGTGGGGATTGGAAAATATTATCACACAGTTATAACTAGAAGGGAAAGGCTCTAATTTTTGATATATTTCATTTCCATGGAGGGGTAAAACTACATTGTGTTTTTTGTTTCCCTTAGTGCAGCTAAGAGATACTCAGACAGTCATTGATCACACACCAGATCAAATACAACTTCTGTTGTGGAGTAGGCTGGGATCTTACCCATTTGTGACTATGAAGCTTTCCCAGGTTATAACCAGATCATATCTTTAGGGCAGAGATTATACCTCTGTGATTTCAGAACATTTACCAACCTTGCCATAATTAGGGACCCTGTGCTACAGGGAGTATTCTCCTCTCAGCACTACCACCCTGATAAATCCTTACATAATAAAGATAATATTTGCAAATGTTTAGTGCATTATAGTGGTTAAGATGTATTAAAAAGCACTGGGAAGTTAAGAATTCAAAGCTGCTGGGTCAGATTCTCTGGGCAGATTACAGGTGTGCACACTGAGGCTCACTTCCTTTATTATTCTGGTGAGTAATTAAAGCCTTTGGGGTGACCAGCAGAACCAATGCACTCATATTCTCTCTAGGGGTAAGCTTTTGTAAACTTTCCTACCCTGTCTTGAGGAGCTTTTTTCCCTGAAGTAAAAGATCCCAAGCATGTAGATGAGAAAAATGTGGTTTGTGCTTTATTGAATACACTATGGCAACAAATAGAGTTTACTTAGGTCCTTATTCTGCAACCAGATCAACACTAACTCACTTGGAATTGCACCAGGGCATGTTCTTCTAGGAGGTGTATTTAATGACCACTGTGAGATATAATGAGCTGCCTGATGGGTGGCATTCATCTGATTCATGAAAATATCTCTATCTGACATGCTTTGTGGTCATTGGAGAAACAAATACTCACTTACAGGAAATGATTCATATCTTCCAGAAATAGACAATTGAAAATGTCTGTTTCTGTCTTGTGGCTATATAGTGACCATAAATAAAGTGGCAAGCTTAGATGTAGACATCTGCACTGTGGTCCTCTTAAGTTCATGAATCCTATCACATGCATCTTGATTTGAATTATAGCATAAATACACATTCATAACTATCTTTGCATCTTTCTGGCTTCATCCAGTCACACATGAATTGACCAGTGAAAGCACTGAAATAGGCACAACTACATTTATCTAGAGTATCTGGGGTTTTAGCTTACTGTCTGTTTGGAGTGCATTAGAAAGGCAGTTTATACGCAAGTGAACTGTGCATAACATGTGGGATATTTCACTTTCCAGATTGCATTTCTTAATTCTAGTTATTCATGTAAAGTAATCATTCAAATCAAAACAATGAGGTGGAAATGATTCTTGACTCTAACAGGATTTGTTTCAGTTCTTTGGGCATATGTCCCATGAAATAACCAAATATGTTGTTTTGACATCAGAACTGGTTTTCCTCACTTCTGTTTTCCATCTCTTAGAGTGCCTATCGAGTCTTCACTAACAGTACGTGCTTGAAGCATATGATTCTGAAGATCCGTAGAGATGCTCGCAATTTTGAGCGCTACCAGCACAACAGAGACCTGGTAAATTTTATCAACATGTTTGCTGATACCCGACTGGAGCTTCCTCGTGGCTGGGAGATAAAAACTGACCAGCAGGGAAAGGTAAGAGTGCCAGCAAAATGAATCACTTGTAGCCCAATGTGCTCTGTCAAACATGATTACCTAAGGTTCCTTCCTTCTTGACTCAGAATTTGTGGAGATTTGGTTTAAACAACACAAGCAGCAAGCACAGTATCTTAAAAGCAGAGAAAAGCTTCAAGAACAAATGTTTTGAAGCAGAGTGGTGACCCTCTAGCTTTCTGTAGAATTTGTTATGTGTCCAGCACTGGACTGTTAAAAGTAGTTTGAGCCAGAGTTTAGATCTGTCATAACTGCAAAATTTGGGTCAGGGTCTCTGCCTCCAGTGAAGCTTTGCGAAGTGACTTTTGGAACCACTAAACAGGCTAAAGCAGTGTTCCATTCTCTTCTCTCTTGTTTACCGCATGGCTGTTACACATGATTTTGACCTACATAGCTTCAGGTGTTTGCCAAGGGCTATTCTAGCTTTGACTAAGAAAGTCCTGTCATTTGCAGATGTCTTTCATAGGCTGTACCTAAACAGGGTATTTGTGACACACAGTTGCCAGTGGTTTTCACTTTATGATCCTACAATATCATCACAGTGTTGCCAGTCATCTTACAAAAACCCATTGTTCCCCTGTGTTTCAGTCTTTCTTCGTTGACCACAACAGCCGTGCTACCACCTTCATAGATCCCAGGATCCCTCTGCAGAATGGCCGTCTCCCCAACCACCTGACTCACAGGCAGCATCTTCAGCGACTTCGTAGCTACAGCGCTGGAGAGGTAACTGCTGGTATCAATACAGTTACTTTTAACAGCAGTCGTCTGTAGAACTAAAAGCACTCCTTATCTTTGAAATGCATTTAAACAGAATATCATGTGGATTTTCATCTTCCAATGGAAGTAAGGGATTTTTTTCTTTCTGAAGGGCTTATCTCAGAGCTTGCTGGTAATGCAGGTTCATATTTTGACTATTTTCAGAATAAAATGAGAAACAAGTAAAACTAAGTAACGGAAGTGAAATAATGACAAAATAGATTTTAAAAGAAGAATCTGTATTTGACATCCTAGTCTTGCTTTAGTGAAGTCATTCATTGTTTTTATAGTCTGCTACTTCAGCAGCTTCAGATGTTTCTTCATTCCCCACTGTGACACTGTGTTCTGAAAAGATATCCTTAGCAGTAGCGCAGTAATGTGTGTTGATGTTTGCTTCCCTTGCTTTCAACCACATTAAACATCTTTCCTGTGTTTCATGGGGGTGATTTGTATCACTGAGGGCCATGGGCAGGATTGATAGAAGCATAAATACTGGGTTTGTACTGTGGATTTAAGGGGGAAAAAGTACCTGCAATCAGATTCTTCATGTAGCAAATCCATACAGTTGAACATCTGTAAAGATCGAAGCTGAACAACAGTAAAGATTTAAGATCTTCCTCTTCCAGAAAAACATCTGGGGAAATGCTTGTGAAATTAATGTTGAGATTTGTTGCAGCAAGACCAGCCTGAACACCTCCCACTGCCAAATGGGGTTGGGATCAGGAGGTCAGTACTTCAGAACCAAAGGCAAAGCAGGCATGAGTAGCTTGGGTAGATTTTCCCCACAGCAACATATTTTCTGAAGACAGAAGTGTATCAATGGATCTGTTTCGATCACATCTTCTCACCAACTTAGCAACTTCTGTCTGACAACAGCCTGCAGTTTAGTATTGCTGTTGTGACTAAACTATTGACATGGATGTGAAAGTCAGCTACATGCTGATTTATATTTGGGCCCATGCTTGCCTGGAGCTTGCTTACAATTTCACTGTATCAGGGACAGAAACACCACTGAGCAACTCAGGTTACCTAGGCCAAAACATACACTTGGTTTTGCAAGTGCTGTCAAGGCTGACAGAGAACAATTTGCAATAAACCCAAAATATCAAGTACAGGGGAGGGAGTGAAAAGCATTGAATAGTTCTGAGTAATGATTCTCTGGGGAAATTGTAAACTGTTAATTGAGGCCACTGATTTGGCATGATCAGCTAATGAAACAGATTTCTGTCTCTGGAGCCATCAGTGCTTTCACCTTCATCTCACCATCTTGGTGGCCCAGATCCCACAGTGCTTTTGCAACCTTGTCATAGTCAGTAGCTTCCACTCTGGAGGTATCTGCTCCTCCACTGGAAGGACTCCCATTGTTTTACAAGGACTTTTTATTGGTGCTTAAAAGCACCAATTTTCAAGGTGAAGATTCAACCTTTTGCAACACAGCCCATTTATTAAGAGCCACATGTTCCATGACACTTCTTCCAAGTCTATTTGGATGTGCTTTTATCCTATAAATCATGATTGTGGGGACACACCTGGGGCTTTGTCCTGGCCACGTGTCAGCTGTCTGCAGTCCAGCTGGTTCCTTTGCTGAGCAGGTCGTGTGGCCTCTGGAATCCATCACTAGGACAGCAAGAAGGACCAGGAAAGACAATCATCAGTTTTGAACATTATGTACAGATATCAGTGAGCCCGAAGGAGAGCAGAACAGCGCAGTTCCCGTCAGGGTAGCTTGTGGGTGCCAGAAAGGATACAGAAGAGAGCCAAGGTAATGAGAGATAAAACTCCCTGCCTTGGCACACACACCTGCCATGCTGCCCAAGTGCCAGTGCGAGTTCCCAGTGTCATGTGGACTTCCCAGGGACTTTGTGACACTGACTGATCAGCTGAGGAAAGAACAGATGAGCCCAAAGTGGGAAAAAGGAAATATCCAGCTTCACACACTCAGTGGTGACTCTTTGGTGAATCCCCATAAAGAAATGGTGATGGTTCTAAGAGCTTGTGATCTTGGTACTCAACAGTGGACAAAAAAGCAAATGTAATGTCTGGAATTCTTGGAAAATGGATAGAGAGATCTGTTTAATCTAGGAGAGGACAGGCATTACAAGAACTGAGTTTTGGTAGAAAAAGCCAAAATAATCAAAATAAGGCAGGGTTGAAATTCAGTGACAGTAGCTAACCATAGGAACTGATGATTTCATGGGCACTGGGTCTCCATTTCTTCATACTTTCAGGCCAAAATACCATGCAAAAGCCCGTTTTTTCTTAGTCACCAACAAGTTTCAAAGCTCCCTGTCCAGGACAGTGCAGTAAATTGGCTGGGTGCTGGTGTAAAAGTGGTCATCTCCAGCTCTCTCTTCCATCTATCTTCTAAATCCTCCTGGCTCACCAAACTTTGACCTTGATTCCTGCCTAATAATCCATGGTGCTGAACAGAAAACCTTGCAATCCTAATAAAGAATTTATTTTTATTATTTCAAATATACTTTTAAAACTCCCTCATGAAGCTGGAACATAAAAAGATGCTTTGTCAAATATGGCAATTTCCTTTGCTTTATGACATTTAAAATTCATTGCCAGTAAAGAATAGAAAAAGCTATTATGTAGCTACTATAGAAGGCTCACTGTTGCTTCCAAGTACTTTTATTCAAGGCTTATCCCAGCTATTAAGGGGCCAAGTGAAGATGAAACCTGCCCTTTTTCCCCTTAATCACCGTATGGTGAGCTGTGTTTTTAAATGGCTGTGCATATAATAGTACTCCATTTTGCTCCAGCAAAGCATCCATTTCATAAATCTGTAATATTTATGCTTTTCTTCATGTTGAAGTATTCTCCTAAACGAAAGACCTCTCTAAAAACTTTTGCTATCCGCCTGAGTAGATTCTTGATATTAAATAGTATTATGTAGATGTATTTGACAAAAATGCTACAGATTCTTTCGTAAGCACTTCTTTAAGATATCAATCTTTTACAGGGAAAAGGTGATTGATGCTTCTCTTGGTTACCTGATTTTTGAAAGCAAAGTTCAGGGAGCTTTACTGGCCACCAGTAAATAGGAGAGCGTAGGTCACCAAGTGCTTTGTTTCCTTCTGCCGCTGCTATAAAAAGAACAGGTCAGAAGCACTTTCCATTCCCTCTAAGAGACTTTCCATCTGCAATAGAAATGAACATGTGTGATTACAGGGTAGGGATTTTAAAGACAAAAAGAAGAAAGAAGCAGGCATCCATAATGGAGATGCAAGAGTTTCGGGTTAGCAAGAAAAGCAGAGGAGGTACTGGAATATAGCAGTATATAAATCTCCTTACTGACCCAAACCACAAAAGCAAGTAGCAGAATTCAAACAGGCAGGAGCCTCTCAAATCCAGCAGTGACAGAAAACCCAGGAAAGGTTATTATATCATTGAAAGGCTCCTGTGAGAGTTCGGACTCTCCACTCTGGTTGCAACGTCCCAGTATCAATTGCAAAGCTGTTAAGCCTGCCATAAACGTGTCAGATTACCCTGCTCTAGATGAACCAGGTCACTAAATCGTTAGAGGGGTCACTCTTCTTTTTTTAATTAGACAATAACGTGCTTATCTAAATGAAATGATACGATTAAGAAGTAGACAAGGTGCTTGTGATTAAACAGTGAATTGCAGCAGTGAATTAATTGTACTGTATTACCTAAAGATTGGGAAAAGGAGTGTTAGCAAAATGGAAGTTAATTGGACAGCTGGGAATTTTTCTCGTGTTGCCAGAGAAAAATTGTTTAGAGGTGTAAGTGTGTAAAGAGCATGATGCAAATGCAGCATTAGTGATGCCTAATGCTGGTGATGAAGAGAAGGACGGCACTACAGAGGGTGCAATTTATTATGGTAAGGTGCTTACAGAACTGAATTCCTACAATCTAGATGACTTTAGCTATTAAACCAGAATTGGGAAGAAGGGAAGCGGGGAGTGAAGGCTCCTTTTCATGGGCTCTAGACACTTTTCCTTTCAGAAGGATGCCTGGGCCAGAGGGCAAAAGCTGCTTAAAACTGAGCTAGACTTGCAGTGTCAGTTGGCCCGTGGGGGTGTGTGAAGAGAGACAAAGGAAGAAGATAGAGCACAGCACGGAGGGGCTTAGTGAATTGTGTATGGCCTGCTTGAAAGTGCTTCCTGTGTTTAAAGGTGAGAAGGGTTGGACCAAGGTTAGCACATCAGTCCATTAAATACTGTGGTCTGACTGTTCTCTCTGACACTGGGATAACTGTATTGCAGTCAGCAGAAGCATGCCAATATAAAATGGGTGCAAGTGAAATCATAACTGAATGGTGGAGTGAAACATTCACCATGCCCTTTCTCAGCAGTTTTGTCTTTTCAGTTACTGTATGTTTAATTAGAATCATTAAGATTTTTAAGTTTTTAACCTGTGGATTGACATGTATCAAGTGCATTGACTGGTATCTTGTTGCATATAAACATTTTATGCTTTATGTGCTCCAAAGGCAACTTGCCAGTCTTCTCGGCTTTCATTTATATCCAGTTGGAAGACCTGGCATTTGGCTGTACTACTGAAAATGGGTTGGCACCATTTGCTTGGATGCAGAGCTAAGCATTTAAAATATTGGAGTAGGGGCAATTTCTTCCTGAAGCAGTTGCCAAGTACTACAGTGCAGTGAGAAAGGAGCAGCTATTAGCCCGATAGAATGGCAATTGGAATTCCTAACACATCTTGTCCTGATACAGGGTGTCCTCACACTGATTTTGTAGCACTGCTCCTCTGTTGGCTTCCCTGTGGCCATATCTTGGAGAAACACACAGGAAGGAGAGGTGGGTTCCTCTCAGCTTGCACAAACCCCACCAGAGTTACCCAGCAAGTAATGACTTACTGAAGACAGATTGACAGACCTCATCATATGGCTTTTTATATCCTTATACCTAAGTGTTTTCCCACCTTTTAATGTATCTGTCTTCCTGACATGATTCTGTTCAGTGGATGCTGTGTTTAGTGGCATTCTTTAAGTGCCTTACTTAAGTAGTAGAGATAAATCTCCTTCTTATTACTCTTTTTATCAGCTCTTCAGATTATGTTCCTTTTTCAGTGTGTATACAATTCAGCTTCTCTTTCTAGTTATGCAAGTTAGGCACCCCCTTTTTGCAACAATATAGCTCTTTTCTGTCCTGTGATCTACATAGATATACCTTCCTTATGTTATTTCCAATATTAAATTCCCCTTCAACATGTTGCAGTGTTGTGGGTTTTTTTTCTTTTTTTCAAATTAACATTGTTGTAAAAACATCAAAGTAAATGCAGTTGTGCTAGAACAAGAGGCTGTATGGTATTATAGAGAGTTTAGTTTTGTTGCACCAGAGGACTCCATCACTGCAATGCTTTATGAACTGGCATTTGATTCTGTATTCTGGTGCCTTCACTGCACCATCAAAAAGATGTGATAGCTGCAGATAATGGTGTCCCTCCATTTGGAAGAACAGAATTACCTGCCTTTTTTAAGTAGAAATATAAAGCTGAAGCTTTTGTACAGTCTTTCTGTCCTTCAGTCACTCAGCATCACAGACCATTCTGAAGGTCACAGATGTGAAGATGAAAAACATTTTTGTTGACTGATGTGCTACCAATAGTCAGTTCTGATCATTCTTTCCCTTTCCACTGATGCTGTAGGCCTCTGAAGTCTCTCGAAACAGAGGAGTTACTCTGTTGGCCAGACCAGGCAATAGTCTCGTAACAGCGATTCGAAACCAGCACCATCATGAGACATTACCTCTGGGTAAGCCACATTTCTTTTTTCTTTTCAAAGCAGTGCTCACAAAGATGCTTTTTAGAACATCTCATCAACCACGTGCACTGCTCCATGTTGCCCTGTGCCCCACCAGCAGTGCAGTCAATGTGCCTCTGCACAGTCATGGTGACGTGACCCGGCCCTCTTTGGGGCCTGGCTCTGTTTAACTGGTTACTCTCCAGTAAATAAAGCCTCTGTATTTTTCCCCCCTTTTCCAGCTTACAATGACAAGATTGTTGCATTTCTACGCCAACCCAACATTTTTGAGATGCTGCAGGAGCGTCAGCCCAGCTTGGCCAGAAACCATGCACTCAGGTACTGTTTTTTTCCAGACTGTTGAAAACAAGTTCCAGGAAGGACTTCTGGTAGTGAGGAAAACCAAACTGTAGTTAGTGTGGTACAGAAGATGAAGTTGGGCCTCATGTGGAGCTGTCACCAGTAACAAGTAGGTGTGGACCACCAGAATCAAATCTGTGTAGTTAATACAGTTATTTTCCACAGACACCCAAGAAGTAAGAAGAATCAAAATAACTACGGGCAAACAGTGACATCTTATTTCCATTTTAAGTGTTACAGAATAGCAGCAACTCTCTCTTCACCTCCAATTATCACTTCACTTTTCAGAGGATAGGTTGAATTGTGTTTCAATGGAAATCAGCAGCAAAACACCAGCTTCATCAGAACCAGGATTTTACCTCACGGTTGGATTTACACCTAGGCCATGGACATTGTCACACTATATTTCATAAAGAAATAGGAACATCATGAGATAGCTCTACTCCTGCCTTTAATCTTTCTCACTTATGACTTAATGGAGGTCCTTTCCAAAGTAATCAAATTGTATCTTTCTTATGCCTGTTCCTTTCCTTAGGTTTAAAAGAAAAGTAATAACAGAACCAAAAGTCAGTACAATTTAAACTCATTCTAATTCCAAAGGTTAAATTAATTGTTTTGGCCAAGAACCAAAGCTGGCATTAGCTGGTCTCAGCAATGCCAGTTTGACCAAGAATTTTAGTTTGTGCTGTGCAGTAGAAAGTGTGGCTGCAGGACTGGTGAAGGAGGGAAGGGAGAGCAAAGGAAGGACCTTCCGAGTTCCTGCAGTGCAGTTTCTGCTGATAGCCTTACTGACTCACTGTTTACCTGTGGGGGCCAGACAAAGAGTTCTTTGGGTATCAGGATTAGACTTCCTTCCTGGAGGAATTAATACATTCAAATAATATGAGGGAGACAGAATGAAAAATGCTCCCAGTATTCAAGATGTATGTTTCCGTAACTGAGTATTTTTTATCTTCACCATCAAATTATTCCACACTACTTTCTTTTCCTCAGCTGTAATTTGAATTCCCATTTCTCAGAGAACAGATGATGCTTTTATCTCCTTTTGAGCAGAGAACAAAATTGGCTAGTGATAGGGACTAGACAGCTTAGCCCATGCATAATGAGATTTGTAACAGGATATTGAGCCTTTCTCCTCCAGGTCATTGCTTTGATTATGCCATAGGTCAGGAGCAATCTCAAGCCACTACCTAATGCTTAAACAGCAGCTATTAAGAGAACTTCTAGGAGGCAAATGTCTGTCTTTTACAGAGCTTGATTCTGCAATACATTGGAGTCTCACCCAGCAAGGTGCTAAAGCACATCCTTGACTTGAGATAGAATCCTTTGACTTGATACTAGAATAAATACTCTTGGACACAGCAGTGCTTAAGAAACACACTGACAGAATGGAGTGTGGATCTGTATGTTCCAGGGTCCTGATCTGCTGGGAGGATCCTATCCTGTGTTTCCCACTCTTCTTAGCAGTCATTTAAACAACAAAATGTACGATTTTACACATGTACTGTATAACTTCTGTGTGATCAACTACTATCAAGTATATGTTAGTGTTATTTTCCAGATAGGCCTGACAGAGGTAAAGGAAGTGATATTGTGTCAAATTCTGTTGGTCAAAGGTGGTGTACTAGTTGTAGCCTTAAACAAAAACCTGTCTGTCAGTGACCTTGCTATAGCACTATACCTGAGCTTGGGGGACTAAGAATCATTCTGTTGTCTAAAATATGGTATAAAATCTGAGTGATAGATTATTTATTTGCTGATTTGTTCATGAGATTCGAAAATGAATCAGGCAGTTAAGATGTTTGCCATTTTTGTAAAGAGAGAAACAGGAACTGGCAAAATACCAAGGAATAAGTCTGTGCTTAGTTCATGCCTTGATACTGGCATGACCTCTTCTTTGTCTGTTCTTTCTTCTCAGTACTATTGTTTTTATTTCAGGGAGAAGATCCATTACATTCGGACAGAGGGTACACATGGGCTTGAAAAGTTGTCCTGTGATGCAGATTTAGTAATTCTGCTGAGGTAAGCAATTTGATCAAAAGCATAATGTCATTACTTATGGTACCAGAGAAGCTGGTTGGCTCTTTCTCATAATTGAAAAGACTTTGTTAAATCTTCCAGGTCATTTGTAACTAGAACAGGATTTATTGTTACTGATAGTCACCCAAAATAATCCACCCAATCTGTCAACTCTTACTTCTGGAAGGCAGCCTCCATCAGTGCAGTAAACTATATCCCCAGACAGCTCAATCAGTACAGCTGTTACGATCAAGTAGCAGATAAAAAAGAATCAGATCAAAATGCTTTCTTTTTATGGAAAAACTCTTGCTTGTTTGTTTGTTTTTTATAAAAGAGGAAAAAACCTTGTCTTAGTACGAGTAAATAATGGAATTGCCTGTGAAATCACTAGTTTTACTACAGCAGTGTTGCCTGTGCACACAGGGCCATGGCACACTAATGAAACCTTGATGCACAGTACAGTGAGCACTGTTTGGGTAATGTAGATAAGGCTTCAGTTATTGGAACCAGGGAGCTTGATCTTTAAGTCCTAGCTACTTTTGTTCAGCACTGATAAGGACTTATTTTATTGTGTTGGTCTTACATGGAAAACCTTGCATTACCCAAGTGTTTTTGGTATGCTCTGTAGCACTGCCTAATGAAAGAAGTTTACAACTGGTGCCCATCAGCTTAATCCAGCTGGTCAAAGAGCTGAGCTATATGAAAATGCATGACTCAAGAAAAAACAACCTGGGAGACACATATGCATATCTTTGCTTCTCACTGCTAATATGTTGAAGCTGTCCCTGTTTACTGTAAAGCCTCAGATGTAGATTAAGCCACTGTGTTATCATGAAACATATAATAAAATTCATTTTGTTCTTTGTTACTGGTGACCACACCTGATTTGGGAAACCTGTGGATTTTGTGAATCCATGAGGTCAGAGATGCACCCAGACTTCATGGGATGAATGTGAACCAACTCCCTGTCGCTTTTTCCATGCAGCCTTTTTGAAGAGGACATAATGTCCTACATACCACTGCAGGCTGCCTTCCACCCTGGTTACAGTTTCTCACCTCGCTGCTCGCCCTGTTCATCACCCCAAAATTCTCCAGGTAAGGGAATGGGAAAAAAAATACAAGATCTTGCATTTGTGGTATTCCTCCTGATAAATACACCGGGGCAGCTGTCAGCCTGCTAATTCCAGTGCCCACTCTAAATCTGAGCGCAGCTGCTGTGTTGCTGAATCAGTCATCATTGCTGTTATGTATCTGTTGATACGTTAACAGTAGCTGAAACACAGAGCTCAGAGATTGCCCATATGAAAGAAGGTATTTTCCTGCTTTCTGTGTAGTTGGAAAACATTAGGATAAAAGAATGGTACACTCCAAACAGAACTCACTGACTGGGAAGCACATTCATATTCTGTGACAGGAGCAAAGAGCAGCTTCCAAATCAAAGGTGTATTACAATAGTTCCAGTACCTTGGTAAAGTTTGGTGTTCCAAAGACTTCTCTTCTTCCCAAGACACATCTGTTTTAAGACCCGAGGTGATCATTTTGATTATCTAGTGTGACCTCCTGTGTTAAGCCCGTTAACTTAGGTTTGACGCGAAGCGTATTTTCCAGAAAGACATGCTGTCTGAGAAGGTTATTTCCAGCTGTGGTATGTCTCTGTAGTTATTGTTTATGCTATAGAAATTTGAGGAGCTAATGTCTCCCTTCTGCCAAGATACACAACCCTCACCGCAGTCTCACTGCATGGCTGTGTCCAGTGGCCATTTGGAGGGAATTGACAGAAATGTGATCTGAAGAAATCCTGTTTTGGCTGAGCTTTTTAAACATTCATTTAAATTACTTGGTTTCAAACAAAATTAATGGACAAGAGGCATTCAGCTCTCAGTGGTGGCTATGGAAAATTGGAAGGTTTTTCAATGTGAAGGTTAATTGCTGAACCCTTGTCTGTAGGAGGACAGTGTTTTATCAGAACATCCTGTTTTCATTATTGAGTTTTAACATCGTTGTTAATACAATTCCCCTCATCTACATTGGGGCAGGTCATAAACAGTCTCCTGCAAGACAAAAATCCAAGCATTTAGTGAGAACATGACCTAGAGAATATTGAAACCGCTGCTCTGGTCTTTACATGTTCTTGTGAAAACACAGGAAGGGCAGATAGTCGTTTCTGGCAGCGCACTGCTTGCTTTTTTCTGCCACTAGCTACATAGCACATGAGAACACCCATTCTCTTATGTCCTGAGGGAAAAAAAAGTCTTAACAGAAGAAGTGTCACAAGGGATTCTCTTTGCACTGCATGTAAATATGCCTTTCTGGTTTACCACCAGAGACAATTAGTAATGTGCTTCCCTCCTGGCAGCCATGATACTTTGTGCTCCCAATAAATGTGATGGGTGGGGGTTTTTGTGGCCTTTCTATGGAGAATTTTCTGCCAGATTTCTCATTAAAGGACTTGTTTTTATTGTCTTCTGTAATGAGACAGGGAAATGGGATTTCATGGTTCCATTCTTTGAGTCTTTATGGCATGACGCTTGCTTATACAAAAGGACTAATCAGCTCTTTTGAGAATGCAGACTTCAAAACGAAGCAGGTCCCGAATTGCTGGGTATCTGCTGTATGTGTGAATTGTAATAGGGAAATGTAGCATTTCTTGCTGACAGAAATCCTTTTTGATGCCACAAAGAGGGTTTGTGTTGATAGCTGGAAGTGTTTCATATACAGTGAGATTAACACAAGGAAACCTGATTCCCAGCTTGGCTAGGGTGCTAGGCTCCAGTGAGAAGTGTTGCTTTGAGCTCCAGAGGTTTAATCCTGCCAAATAAAAAGATCTCCCATACAGTGTAGAGGAGAGAGATCTCTTAAAAGTGCAATAGGTAAAGAAAAGCTAAATACCAATGCCCGTGAGTGGGAGTCATGCATGCCAGTCTTCCTCTCACCTTTCTGATCCTTGAATTCCTGTTCAGATCAATCACAGTTAAAGGCTGGCAGCACAAAGGCACACACAAGCCGAGGGCAGCAGCTCTTCTAGTGAAAAAGATGCAGCCCCTGGAAATCATTGCAATCACTACATCATTTTCCTCCCAGGTCTGCAGCGAGCAAGTGCAAGAGCACCTTCTCCATACAGGAGGGACTTCGAAGCCAAGCTGCGCAATTTCTATCGAAAACTTGAAGCCAAAGGGTATGGGCAAGGTCCAGGTAAAATTAAGTGAGTATTATGGCAAGTCACTCAAATAGTCTGACATGGTTGTCTTTTATAATTTTCCATGAATGAAGATACTGATAGGAAATGGGAAATACACCAGAGAATGAGTTTTGTACATGAACCATCATCAGGGCCAGGTGAAATCTTAGCATATTCTGCAAAAGAGTGACCTTCAAGTGGCTTTTGTGTGGAAGTTTTATTTCTTACATATTCGTATTCTTTTACACTCCCAGTCCTACCTATTTAACAGGGATGTTGGTATTCCTACCTGTTATTTGCTGGTAGAAAAATCATCCATTCAGGCAAACACCCACTAGGGATTAACAGCTATGTCATTTGTAATGATGAAGTGCCTCCAAATCCTTTGGATCTACATATCAGTATAACTCAGAACCAGAGTGTGGCCCTACAGAAGTTAGCCTGTACATGCAGGTTTAACTGTCAGTAGTTCTTCATGCTGGTAGCCCTCCTGTATTTGAACTAGAGAGACTTTTGCCTCTCTTCATGCATTTTGGGATCTTTTCACTTGGTTGTGGAGTTTGCTTTCCAGACATCTTGTTATTTGACTTTTGAGTCTGTACCTACTTGTGCTCAATCTAGTTACCCAACTTGGCCAAAGGGCTATGTGTTTCAAAGGTATTTCCTGGGCATCTGGTGAATTTATGCATTAGGCTGGCTCCCTACCAAATCACATCTGTTGTAGGGAAAAAAAAACCATATGAAGCCAAGCAACTTGTTCCAGGCAAACGTCATCATCAAAATAGTCTTACAGAGCTGGGGAGTCCAAGCCATTGCTTATCCCTTTTGGTGTCCTGCTGAGTGGGTCTAAGGCAGACATAAAATACACTTTGGAAGGTCTGTCTCAAAGCGTCCATGGACGTATGAACAAGAAGGATTTCTTCCACAGATGTTTAAATGTACTATTCATGAAGTTGTTTTAGAGGTTGGCAGGGGAGTGAGAGGTGTGTTGTAAACAGAGGCTGATACTCCCTTTGCTTATCCAGTAATTCCATGGACCTTCACTGGATTAAATCCAGAAGGAGTTTGGGTCCAATCTCAAAAAGCCTCATATACACAGAAAACTCACATCTCTTCTACCATACAAATTTGTACATAGAGAGTGTTACAGAGAGTTTTAGCAGTAAAGCAACTCTTGGAACCTAATCACAGCATTGTGAAGAAACTCACCTTTGAGGCACATAGAAAAGCCTAATGAAACAACTCACTGAAAACCCATAATGGCCAAGTAATGTGTGCAACTTTATTAAGTTCTCTGACAATGAATGTCTGTCTTTACCAGCTCTTGCTTACCTTCAGCCTCACAGGCTCACACAAGACTCAGTCATTAGATCTCTATTTCTGCCTCCCTTTGCAGGTTAATTATACGGCGTGACCACTTGCTGGAGGGCACCTTCAACCAGGTAATGGCCTATTCCCGCAAGGAGCTCCAGCGGAACAAACTCTACGTCACGTTTGTTGGCGAGGAAGGGTAGGGAACTACAAAATGCTATCAGTTTTGAACTAGCTGTTAATGTTGCAAAACATAGAGTTGACTAATGCTGAGCCTCTCTTGTTATGTAATGTTTATTTGGTTTTGTTTTACCTCCAAGTGATTCATCTTAAGCTCAAGCATTTGTTAACAATAATAGCAATAATGCTTCATTTTCTTATAGCACCTTCCATCTAGATGTCTCAAAGTGACAATTAAGTGGTTAAATCTAATGTCATCTTGTTGGCATAGGTATTTTGACTGCCTGGAAGGTAAAACTGAACTACAGGCCCATGTTTACACACTGAGTCAGTGTCAGGACTATAATTAGCGAGCAGACCTTTATTCCTTTTGTTACTCTAACTCTTCCAAATGGATCTGGTTTTCCTTCAAAACTTTTTGCTTTGTATGCCATCTAATAATCATTTGTTATCCATATGTGGACTTCTTGTTTCTGGCTGAAGCAAGAGATGTGAATGCTGTTTAGTTCTTACTGTTGAATTCACCCATTTTGGAAGCAGAAAGTAACAGAAGCCTCTTGAGAAGGCCCTCTTTCAGGGAACTTTCTGCCAGCCTAGCAAATCCATGAGCCACTCCTGGATGATTAAAGCCAGCCCCTGAACTTTTGTTTCCTGTCTAAACAGAACCTTTCAAAGCCACCCTGGCTCATCTCAAGAGCTACATTGCAATCGAGGCTTAATCCACATGCTTTTAAAATGGAAAGACCATTGAGCATATTTCCAGTATTCCTTATAACAAAGGCGTGAAATCATATTTCAGTAGCTTTGCATATAAGGTTTCTTTTTTTAAACAACCCCATGGGTAGGATTTTGGGTTTCTCAAAGAGAAAAGTACTGAACCTCCAGAGGTGTAACAGGAGGATGGGCCAGCCTGCCCTTTGTCATCTTTGTAGTTTCACAAGTCAGTCATTCAACCCCTTGTGCTTATGCTTCCATAACTTCAAATGTAATACAGAACGTCTGATCCAGCTGCAGAGTTTTCCGTTTCCTTTACACTTGTTAAGTAGAAGGATAATGTCCACCTCAGAAAATCTTTTGGCGCATGTGATATATGGCTACAAATCATTTGTTCATATTGTTATGTGTATATTTATTTTAGAATGAAAAACCTACCTACCATTATTGGAGGATGATCTGTTTTTAGTTAATCCATCACAGTTGGGTTTAATGTATTCATGAAGCTGTTTTCATATTGGGTTTTCTGGGGTTCTTTTTCAAGTTGAGATAATTGGAAACAGCTTGATTTTAAAAAGCAAGGAGAAAAGGTGACTACAGAACAAAGTCATGCAACAGCAAAGCACAGCTTAAGATGTACCACATGTATTTGAAAGTGTCAGAAAAGTAGAAGAGTTTGGATGGAACAGCTGAGGAATTACCACTCTCTCGAGAGAGTTGTGTTGGGATTTGGTCTTGTGCAGCACTGACCTTTCGGTTATACCTATAGCTAAGAAAGCATTCTTGGGGCTAGACTGTATCTGTGGTTACATCTCAGTGTAGGAGAGTAAGAGCAATTTCTGCTTCAGTCTGGGCTGTGGTCTGTGAACACAGGTGTTCATAGGCAGTTCAAACCCGCTCACTACAAAGCAAGCCTTCTGCTAGCCAGCCAGCCAAGGCAAGGCTGAGCCTTGTACCTCAATTTACCAAGCCTTTGGAGCAAAGGAAAACATGCTACTTACGGGATGTACCTGTGTTATGATTCCTCCCACATCAATCTAGATGCTGGTTAAGTTTCAGCATCATGACCTGTTCAGGGCTCAGAATCAAGCTCTGAGAGGAGAGATACACCGTGTTAGAAATGCAGTGACTGTGCAGGGGTAGGTGTTGGACAGCAATCAGTGTTGGCAAAACCAGGGGAATTCACTCGAATGGGAATGAGCCTCATTTTAGCTTTTTTACCTTTTCCTTTCCAGGTTGGACTACAGCGGCCCCTCCCGAGAATTCTTCTTCCTTCTGTCTCAGGAGCTCTTCAATCCCTATTACGGGCTGTTTGAGTATTCTGCCAACGACACTTACACTGTACAGATCAGCCCCATGTCTGCCTTTGTTGAAAATCACCTGGAATGGTAAAAGCATTTTATGCATAACTGAACAATTCCTTTAGAGCAATAGAAATATGGAAATGGAAAAGCTGCCAATTTAGACTATATAAATATCATTGCTTCTGCTAAGAAGAAGTGGGAAGTAGGTTGGGAGACAGAAGAGAGGAAACAAGTGTAAATAGAACAGCAGGCTCTGAAAAAGGAGTTATAATGAGGTGTTACTACTAGAATGTCCTACTTGTATCACCTGTGACTTGGTGTTTGTCAAGTCACTTCTGTGTGAATGTGAAAAGGACAGGGAGAAGTGCTCTGCTTTATGCAGGCTTCCTCTCCTTGGTTCCATTTTAAGAATGGAAATTGTGATCTTTCTGTACATCAGGCTGCATTGTGCTTGGAACAGTGTAGTGCTGTACACTACGAGACCTGTTGCTGCTCTGTACCTACTCCCAAGATTTAAAAAAGGGCTCAGTGAAAGAGGTGTCCCTTTTCTGCCCTGACAGAGTGTCTCTGCTTGTCTGTGGCAAGGCCAGCAGTGCGATCAGGTACTTCACCTTACCAAGTATGTGTACAAATTGCTGATCCTGTTTCTTTATCAAAAATCCTGAATGCATTATGCGATCTCCTCATTTTTCTGTCTGCCTCCAGAGCTGTCTGGTTTTGGGAGTTGTTTTCACTTTGGTAGTTTCAGATGTGGTTCAGATGGGCTGCAAGCCCTAGGCATTATTTGATCCCTTGTAGGATTTCATTGTGTCAAAAGAAGTACTGCCACATGGGTTTGGTCCTGTGATGTTTTTCTTTGTCTAATCAATCTCACCGGCTCCTCTCAGAGTTCCTTGTCTAAAATGGTAATAGTACATGCCTATCTATTCGTGTAAACAGATCCTCCTTCTCTTTGGTTTAGGGTGGGCAGGAGATCAAAAACAACTAAATGGTTGTGCCATCACCTCTATTATGGTTGCAGTGGGAGAAAAGGGATGTTGCTGGGACTAGCATGGTCTCTGAATTGGGTTTTTTTGTATTATCACTTCCAGGAGCAGAGCATTATGCTGACAGTGATCCTTGCATTGTGTTAGAATCATAGAATGATTAGCATTGGAAGGGACTTTAGAGATCATCTAGTGTTTCTTTACTGGTGTTAGGAAGACAACAGCTTAATTCCTATGACTTGTCCATCTCCCTCAGCAATCCTGTTCATGAGACATTATGCAGTGGCTTCGCAGTTTTCCAGAAGAAATGCAGTCTGTCCTGTGTTCAGCTTAGCGGACAACGTGCATAAACTTTTCATTTAGAAGGCTGTGTTTGTGAAGATGCATTTTGATTTCAGGGCATAGGACCACTTAGGCAGCTGCAAGCCCAAGATCATTCTGCCACACTGTGAGCAAACTGGACACAGGCCTCTCTCTTCAGAAATGGCATTGCCATGTTATCTCAGCAATGTTTGCAACAGGCTCTGATACTTATCTGTTCTAAATACTGTTGGTGCAAAGAGTTCAGCTGCAGTTTTCTTAAGTCATAAATAGAGCTGGAAAAAGTATATACTTTGTTTGATCCTCTCATTGAGAGATTTCAGCATGGGAGAGGTAGGCTTTTAAAGGTATCCTCAGCATATAGAACAGCAGAAAGGTACCTAATATGACTTTCTATAGCAGTTAGTATTTAACTCAGAAATAACTAGCAGTTAGGCACTTAGCACAATATTTCCCCAACTACATGTATCTATACAGGCTACTTGTATACAGAATGTTGTTTGGCCTTTGGGCATTTTTGGTTTTCTTCTTTTAGGAAAGAGAAATTAACTCCCTTGGCCTGCAGAAGGAAATAAAACTAAACGCTATGAAGGAAGAGGTTTGCACATAAGTAAATTGGGCAAGATTGCAGAGCCCAAGGGAAAGATAAGCAATCCAGTAAGTGCTTGGAAATGCTTCTTGAACCTGTTATGGAAATAACTGGCTGAGACCAAGAGTTTATAATTAGCCTGGTGGCTTTCATGATTGGCTTGTAGATATCTAGGCATTATAATGGTTTTATGCTGTCTGCATTGACTGATCTCAGCTATTCATGTGTAACCCTAGAGTACTGTGCTCAAGAGTATGTGCAGCCAGCTAAGACAGGATTTGGGCCAAGCTTTTTAAAACTCATGGTGCGATCTTCCCAGAAAGGCTTTATAGGCCAGCTGCTCTGAGGACACTCAACTAACTTGCTTGTCATCATTTGTTCATGAGGAATGGGGCCTTCTGAAGTTCTCAGTCTTTTCTCCAACTTTGTTCTCATCAAAGTCAGTGCTAAAACTTCTGTTTCTCATATTTGCTTGATGATATGATTCCAAAAGAGCATCCTCCCTCTAACATGCGAGAAATAAAGATCATTTTCCTGTTCCCAAGTTGTGTTGTGAGGCATCGGTTGACATAGATGGATGAATCAGTTTTGAGAGTCCTAGGGTCACAGATAATTAATTCATAGTCTTTTCAAAGCTTGAAGTTTGATGTCAGTCATGAAAACCACACAAGCACAATTGGTTTAGATTTGCAGATTTCTTGAGCTGAATGCCTTTTGGTGCTGTGGGGCTTATAACTTATGTGAAATCTGCCCTCGACATGTTCTTCTGTATAGTAGTTCTGCCAGACCTATCCAGACATGGCTATATTAAGAAACAAGACCAGCAAAAAATATCCCTCGAAATTCTTTTGCGTTTTCTCTTCCTTAAGCAAGCGGTGAGTTTGAGATATTTACAACAAAATGCAAAGATGAGATGTTTTGCTTGTATTGGCAGAATTGAGAAATACACTGCTCTTTTTCCCCCCCGGCCTAAAAGTTACAGTTCTGCCCTTTTTAATAGCTTATTTCATGCCTTGCTCTTTGTACAAACAGCATTCTGAATCCAAAATGAGCACATCAAAGCACGGAGTAGTTGTATGTATGCCAAGTTAAGAAAAAGACATAATGACTGGAAAACATTCCTCATTTATGGAGAAACTGAGATTTAACACCTTTCCTGGAGGCTTCCATTGAATAAGACTTTTTCCTTCAGTTAACGTATTGCTTGCTGAATGCACAAAACAGAAGATACCACACATTTTCAAAGCTTAAAGATTATTTTAAATCCCCCTATATCTGAAAGGACACAGTTATATCTCTCTAGCCCTAGGAAGTTTGATGATACGCATTTTTATGTGCATGCTGCAGGATATACCCGGAGCTCATAGCCACAAGAGCTGCTTTTAATCCACACTGGTAATGAGGCATTCTATCTGATCGAGGGTAACATGTCTAGCTCTTTACCTGGGTATTTGGAAACACCTTTTAAAATACTGCTTACCTCCCACTTTTTTTGGTGCTTCTCCAAATAAGTGGGCAAAATGTGGTGGCAGCTGCTTTGTATTATCTCAGAGAAAAGAATATGGCTTAGCCTAGAAATAATTTGCTCTTGGACAGGTCTTGGCTCTTGGCGACGTGCTTTGGGCAACTGAAATAGGGTGACTGACTGAAGAATCCTCCTCGAGTTTTGCTCAATGTGCTGGGAGAACTGGGGGATTGCAAATGTTTCTATCACAACCTCATGTGAAGTTAGAGGTGCAATATTCAGTACAGCTCCATAATTTACATGCTTATAAATAGCTCCCAATAGCTTGACACAGTAGCTTCTCACTTTCCTCCCTGCTAACAGTCCTGTGACAGATTTTAGACTGACTTTCAGTTCCCTGAAGTACTGATGCCCAGTATTAGAGGGTATATGCAGAGATACCTTTTCACTGGGGTTAAAAAGGTTTCCATCTATGGTTTGCATGACTGAAGTTTCATTGAATATTGTAGCTCTCCTTTTCACCAAAAATAAGTAAATAATAAATAGCTGCATGGGTAAATTAACCCTGAAAGGAAAAAATACTAACACATAATAGATGGAGGAAATGTATTTCTAAGTTCTGGGAACAAAGTATCTAGTTCCAGAGTCTGCATCATCTCATATTTTCATCTGTGTCACTGGTCACTCTCCCTGTATTCTTCATGGTAAATTTTCAAGAGGTCCAGAAAGTTGTTGGTGTCTTTTTACTGCATCTCATTCATTCTGTATTCAGACAAAACGATTTGTCTAATCATGCAGTGACACACTGTGGTTTCTCCCAGGTCTTCATCTTGTCTTACCATTTTCCATAGTGTTCCCCTACTCGGCTCTAGTTAAGCAAAATACTAATCTGAATGTTTGTTTCTGTGATGATTTCTGGATTATTTTCACCAAACCTCAGGAGTATTATGTCTTTGCTGTTTCGTCATTCACATGGCTACCAATTTCAGATGATATGATTTGACTGTCATCATAATATCACGTAAGAAGTTTTATTTCTTAGAATAAGGGAATTCTCAGTGTTTTCTCATGAACTTTCTTTCTCTATTGCTTTATCTGACACTGACAACAAAAGCTCTGTTGTTCACAAAACACAGTGTTCACAATCTGCTGTCAGGAGGAAATCCAGTCCCTCTTTTTCATGTCTTATGGGAAGGCCAGAGTTTTCCTTCACAACAGTCCTGCCCCCAGGAGTAACCCAGTGAGATAATGTATGGCACCCTTCTTCAGGACACAGTGTGGTACTCATGGCGTGGTCATCTGCACCAGGCATTTTGTCCCCAGATCACTTGTCTGGTCTTTTATCTGCCTCACCCCAGCAATGCATTTCACATCATCTACGTTTGGATTTTCAGTTCATTGCATGTTTGTAAATGTGGAACCACAGCCAGAAATCTGAAGAGAAGCCCAGGCTCTGCATGGAAGACCAGATGGCCTAGACAGATAAAATTGTTCACAGACATTCATTGGGAGATCTGAAGGATGCTAACTTGAAGCATCTTTTTCTGTGTTTTCATAGAAGATTAATGACAGCATGTCTTTTTTAACGATCAGGCATTTGTGGACATCGCTGTGACATTTATGCAGCCAGAGAGCAGTACCCCAGTGTCACAGTTATCTTAGAGGTATTTACAGCTTGCTGCTCATACTTAGCATTCTGTATCCATCTCAGAAAAGCCCTGTTGTGTTTTGTTTGAAAAAAAATTAATATATTTATTTAACAGAACCTCATTAGAAAGCTGAAGACTTGTGAGTAAAATGTTTTTGTGCATAATCCTAGACCACAAAGATGCTGATGTAGTCAGACCCAGTGGCCCAGGTCCCTAGAAGCTGTAGATTCATTCCTGGCTGCAATGTCCTAATGAACTCCATTAACTTAATGCTCATTTAGAACTGCTTTCTTCATTCAGTTCCAGCCTTTCTTTTTGCTCTCCAGACCCGCTCATATTCTAGCCCATGCTGATGAACCAGAAACCCTGCATGTATTTCTACATCGTATTCTGCTGGCAGATGCAAGCCTGTTGCACCCACTCTCCATGAAGATACAGATTTGCTTTCCCTGTGCTCCAAGCCAACTGACATGGTTACTGCAACATTGAGCTGGGAAATAATATGCTGGCTCCCATCAGGGTGGGTTACTTCAGACTTTGCACTGCCTCGATTGCTTTTACATGCTCTGGCAAGCTCGGCACATGAGTAGAGCGAGCTCCCTTGGCCTGCACAGTGCTATGTGAATATGCCCCCAGCCAAACTCTGACCCTCTCTTTTATTGATTTCGTGTAAGCAAGAAACCACACAGCCATCACTGTCCGTCTCAAGCGTGCCAAAGAATGCAGGGTGTTGTTTTTCCCTTTTTTTGTTTTAATAAACCCGAGAAGAGCCAAGAATGTTGCAACCTCAGCTGTCTTTTCTCCTTAGAGAGCTTGCTTGGTTTTCTTCACCCAGTTTCCTTAGGTGTTGAGCCTTGTGCAATTGCCCTGCCCAGCCATCAGTTTCCTAATCAGTTTGTGACCTATTTGACAGGAAGGTAAACATCTCAAAGGTACTTATTTCCTAAAAGCAAAACTTGGCTGGGTAAAGATAGAAACGCAGAAGAGTGCCTCGGTGAAGGCAGGCTGGTGAGCTCAACAGTTATCTGTTCAGTTTGGTCTCTGAATTGGCCATGTAGCATGGGCAACCTGACAGGTCTATCACGGGCACAGGCTGTGAACCATCTATACCATCGTGTCAGTATCTAGGGGAGAGCTGTGAAAGCTCAGAGGAGGCAAAAGCTGGAGATGCTCCAAAGTGTGGGAAGTGCTACAGAGGTGTGTAGGAGGAACTGGAGCTACTGCAGTATGGTAATGTAGAACCATCAAAGACAGATCTGTAGGAAACAAAGTTCCATTAATCCCGCTACACAGAGAATGACTTATTTCATTTAGTTTTTAAAGAAAGTGACAAATTGCCTCATGACCTAATGGGTTGTATTCATATGCTGACCAGCTCATAAGACAGATTTAGGCATACTCTTTGGCTCTTTATAGAAACAGGCTTTTTATAGAAAATCTTTGTAGTCACAGCATCTAAGCAGGAGGTTTGCAAACAGCGGTCACTCCTCTCCACTGACTGAAAGTAGCTCTGCATAATGTGTGGCCAGAATTACTCAGTTATCTGTCTAACTTTTTAACTGCTGTGGCAGGCAACCTACATATGGCCCAATACCTGTTTATTAAGGGCGTCAGTAACACAGAGTTTGGTTCGGGGCTCAGATGTGCCAGTCATTTGGATCTGCATTCAGGGGGAAGTGTGATTTTGAAGGACCAATTTTGCGGCCATCTTGAAGGGACCTTTTTATGCTATGCTCTAAAAAAATCATCCTCTTAAAAATCAGTTCAGATGTAGCACCCCAGAGTGGGGCATCCAGCAACAGCCAGTTGTTTTTACAATTAGGTGGTTACCTCTTTGCCTCAGTTTCCATATGAAGAGATCTCCTGCTGTGTCATCAACTTGAAATCCATTTGATATACGCTGGTGCTGTGAACTGCTTTGGAATTCTCAGATGAAAGGCACTATAGAAAACCAAAGCATTCAATGTTACATTACAGTATAAATTTTAATTACTAGCAGTACCTTATTTTACATAAATTATGCTTGCATGAGAAATTTTCGAGCACTATTGTAAATCTTCTGGACAAGAACGATATTAAAATAAATATGCAGCTGAAATAATTTTATAAGACCTTTTCATGATGTGAAAAGGGTATGTTACTGAAATGCCTTCTTGCTGCTGTACTGTGATCTCTCTCAATGCCTTCTGTACTTACGCAAACTTTGATTTTCCTATTAAGTTTGATGTATGACTATAAGCACATAAAGCCTGCCTCAACAGCTGGTTAATTATTTATTAAGGGTCAGGAGGAATTGGAAGATGAAAGGCAAACCCAAACTGAAGCAGAAAAAAAACATTCTCTCTAACTGAGCTTCTCCAGAAACTATTTTTTTTACAAAAAGGCTCTGCTTTATATTTACCTTATTTTTGGCTTTGATTTTTTCAAGTTCTTTTGAGGATCTGAATGATGGTGTCACACGGGTAGAAAGAAGAGGTGTCTCTTGCAGTGTCTCCTCCTTTTCCCCTCTCTGAACCTCATAGTGTCTAGCATGCTTCCATAATTAGAGTTTGGTTTGAGGGAAAGGCGGCTGTTGTGTTTTGTTGTGTTTTTACAAAAGTCATCTTTATGGGTTTTTCCCTTGCTTAAGGCCATGGAGTCTTTTGCAGCATTGTGGATTAAATTTGCCTGGAGATGGGAGGCTCCGCATGAAAATCTCTAGAGCGTCTCCACCTTGCATGTGGTACAGGAGAAAAGGGTAAAATCCACATTGTCTCTGAGAATGTGAGCCTGCAGGGAAGCATCAGGGTGGGCAATGGTTGTGTGTTTATTTGTAGCGGCGAAAAGCTCCCAGGGAGTGATGAATGTCCTCCTATCTCTTGTTCCAGCCACACTGGAATGGTAAGGCTGGACTGTCACTGTGAAGTATTGCTCAGTCATCTTTGCCCCTCCTTATTTCTCACTACGTTTTATTCACACTTGGGTAAGGTAAAGCAAAGTCAATTACAGCAGGTGCAGAAATTCCCAAGCTGACCTTTTTTATTAGTAAACACAATTCATACATCAAAAGAAAGACTGCTCACAGAGCAGAATTGCTTTCAGTAAATCACCCAAATCCATTTTGGATATTTTTGAATAGAAAAGGCATTTCTCTTCACATAGGTCTCTCCCTGGGATATTTTGAAAGTTACAAGTTTCATTTGTCCATTGAAAATTCTTCTTCCTTTCAGTATGTTACCTTAGTTTCACTAAAAGGGAAGATTAAAGATTTAAATTGAGCTGATCTGGATGCATTCAAAGGGAGAAGGGCAGTGTCAAGTTTGTCAGTTTGCCCCAACTTGAGATAAGAATATTTGTCAAAATCTAAATAAAATTATGGAGGATGAGGAAAATCCTGAGCTGTCCCCTCTGTATTTAGTAACAAGAACAGAAAATTCAATGTCTTGCGTCTGACCAAAGGAGCTTTCTATGTTGTGACTTACGACTCACATTTTGGAAGAAATAGACTAGAAACTGGAATTATTTAATTGTATGGGAAAGATTCATAGAGGAGAAGTAAAAACGTTCTTGCACTTGAGAACAGCAACTGATAGGTCAAGGTCTGCATTCTGCATGCTCCCAGAAGAAGATCAGAGCTGTAGGTTTGCAGTGGTATTGGTAAAAGTTGAAGGTGTTCAGTGATTCGCAAAACAAGACCTAAAACAGACTGTCAAGCAATTAATAGTGTGTCTGAATCTGAATTTAGCACACAGATTTCTGAGCTTACTCAATGGAGGAAGCACATCTGAGGGCAGGGATCATTAGCTGAGTTGCAGAACAGTGCAGACCCAAGCGTATGGCTTCTGGACCAGGGGTGGTAAGTGCACATGGCTCTGCGCTGCAGATGTCCTGTCTGCAGTTAGCTCAAGGGTATCTGTATCATGCTTCAGCACGTGGTGTAGACATTCCTGGGTGCTTACCAGTGAGGTTATGATGAGCAGTCTCTCTCGTGCTTGGATACCGTAGACAGCGCCTCCTTTGACTGAGCAGTCAGTTATTGTGGCTTCAGCAGTCACAGTTAGCCATTGAAGGAAATTGTGTGGTCATTTGGCTTATGCTTTTATGCCCCTCTTGTCTGGCAGATGACTAAATCTATGGGTTTTCCCCTGTAGCTTGACTAGTTTGTTACAACACGTGGCAAAGCAAACATGAATCGTGCAGTGTATGAAACTTTACCAACCCACAGGTTTGCGAAGTGCCCCCACCACCACCAGTAGCTTTTCTAAAAGGTTTGACTGAGAATTCAAAATCTCTTGATAAAAATGCCCTTTTGCTGGCCTAAAAAAACCCAGCCCATGTGCATCAGAGTGAGTTGGGCCATAAGGAGCTGTCATAAACTGGAGCTGAGTCACAAAATTTCCTGCCATTGATATATCATTTTATAGAAGGTAAGAAAGTAAAAGCTGTCAAATAGACTACACAACTAAAATGGAGCTGGCACTCAAGAGGACTGTGATTGTATTCCTGTCTCCACCACTTGTCTTCTGGATAACATTAGATAAGTCATTTTACTTCGTACTCACGTTTTCTCATTTGTCAAATGAAATACTGGTGCTGATCTCCTTTGTAAGCTGCTTTGAGATCTGCCTGTCAGAAATACAGTCTAGGATCTGGGAATCGCAAAATGTAGAGGTTTGTAGTCTTCTAGCCAGTAGTTCATACTTCAGTCTGCATCTCCTCTGTAGTTACTGGGCAGAATTGGAGGAGAGTTTGCCAACAGTCTGATAAAGCAGTCTTTTTTAGCCATTGTACCAGCAAGAGAAGCTAAATCTAAATCCTACAAGCAGCCCAGTTTCTGATGAAGATCATGTTTGTGATGCCATGTTTTGTCATGGTTCTCCCAAAGGAGTGATTGTACGTTTTTATTCATGAGATTGATAGCTCTGCAAGCAGAGATGGCAAATCCAGCACTCAGCCACTCTCCCCCTCTCCTCCAAGCAGTACATTCATGGAACTTTATTACTGGTAAAATGACACATGGCATGATTTTGTGTTATAGAGAGACCATTTATTAGTTTAAACAGATAAGTGGAAACCAATTCTCTGTTTCCTGTGTCTGGAGTCTGTGGTGCTCAGGCAACCCATGGCACTGAAGCTGGCATGCCTGCGATACCTGCACACAGCGGAAGTCCCAGAGCCAGATTTGCTCAGTTCTGTATCTGCACTAGTGATTTCTGACCCAGTTCAGCTGATGTGCAGGGAGCCAAGGCAGCTACCTTGAAGGGAAACATGAGGGGATACTGTGAGTTTCCTTTATCTACATTATCTTTGCCCCTCCTTTACTGATTAAAGCAGAACAGCCTGCAGCGTCTCTAATAAAATCATGCTTTTTTCTCTTTTACACAATTAGTCTTTTAACCTTTCCTGACGGCTCTTTTGTGGTGGGTTTAACGAGGATGTAAGGAAGATGGAAAGACATTTTGAGCGAACATGCAATATAGCTAGGCTAGAGACAAGGAAAAGACTTGGAGGATTTGATTAGCTTAAATGGAGAAGCAATAAGGTTCGCATTATCTCATTGTTTTTCAGTTACTGGTAAACTAAGCTTCAGGAATGGCTTGAGGCTTAGTTGCTAATTCAGGGTACATGAGCTCCAGAGATTTAGAAGGACATGGATAGTTCACATTTCCATCATGTGTAAGCAATAGCTCTTTTTCATGTGGTTACTCTTTTGAACTGAGAAACAGAAATGTTGTGTTCCATTTGCAGATAAATCCAGTAAATAAAAGTAGGGCAAGCACTTGTTGGAGTGCCAGTCTTACACTGGCCTTTTGCAGCAGGAAATTCATGCACAATTTAGCAATAAACTTGAGGGCTTGACTCAGATAAACACAGGTTCATCATATGAAACTCAGGTGCCCAGCAAAAGTAAGAATACCTGAAGGAAGGCAGGCAAGAGAAGTCTCACCCGTGTAGATCTTCACCTGAAGAGAATTACCTATTCCGGATTTGAAGCCTGATGGAAGTTTGTTTGTACCAGGTTGTTTTTCTCTCTGAAAATCAGTTTTAAACCTTTTTATCTTGCTTAATTTCCATTCTTGGGTGATGCCCATACATTTCACACATCTCTGAACACCCACTTTGTATTTTATGACCATCTGCAAGCAGGCCTGCTCAACTGTCCACTTTCCATACACTTTGCAATTTGGGCTACTCAGGAAAGGCTAGTGCTTTCTTAAATGAGTGTGACAAATCTCCTTTAAAATATAATTAAACCTCATAAGTTTTATAGGAATAGTAAGCAGACAGAATATTATGAAAGAGGGACTCATAGAATCTGCTCTTTCGTCTTTTGATGCCTGAACAAAACACCTTGGCTCTGAGGTGAATGTATCCTCTATTGAATCCCAATAATGTGTGCAGGGGCTGCAGGGATAAATCCCTGTAGGCTCTCTAACTACTTAACATCCATCAGTTTCCAAGCTGGAAATCTGCACTAACAGTTGTTCCATGTCAGCACTCCTCAGTGTTTCCTCTCAGTTTTAATTTGGAAAATAGACTGAAATTTAAGCTTACCCGACAGAATTTTCTCTGGTTTCATAGTGAGGAAGCATGGAGATTAGCCTTGGAAAACAATCAGTAACTGTCCGAAAACCTGGAATGAGTTTTGACCATGTATGGGATACGATGCCTTTCAGTATTTAGAACATAACCCAAAGGAGGTTAAAAAGAAAGCAACAATACTTTCAGGTGGGTTATTACCATTCCTTCACAGGAAGTGCGTGTGGATCCAGATTAAGTTCTCAGGTGGGATGGTACTGTGGTTAGATATCAGAAGAGGTGGGACAAGTCCTTAATGTGATTTTGGAAGATGCCACATACCGATGCCTCAGTGTTGTAGCTTTGTCTCTCTGAGAATTCTCCGTATTAGAGATGCATATAAGAAAACAAGCCAACAATAATTCTGTTATTCCTCATATTGGAATTCTCCTCAAGGACTAACAAAGGAATTATTTTACCTTTTCTCTTTAGTGTGCTAAGACTTAGTGGACTTTTGTCTCCTGGCCTTTCCAAGAGCCATTCCTTTCCTATTAATGACACATGAGCTCATCAGATTCCTGAGCAGGAGAGGCATCCTGCTGGAATGCCTCAGCGTCAGCCTCTGAGCCTGCAGGTATGCAGAGCAAATTTGCCACACCACCAAATGACATGGTGGCAAAGAGACGGTCTGCAAAGTTTGCAAGATGCAAGTCGGATAACTAGAATGGTGTTAGCTTCCTCAGCCAGCCTAGCTAACCTTCCTGACAATAGATCCCTCACATCATCACATTAGTCTGTTCAAATGTTCTGTCATTTATGTGAGTAGGGGTTAAATATGCACACCAAATTAAAGAAAGGCATTTGTTAATGAAGACTGATAGAGGTGTGAAGTTGATCCACTGCCAAGGTTTTGTAAAGATTATCTGATGTAGCTCAGTACAGGACATGTTGGTCAAGTCCTGCATTGAGCCAGCGCTGGGATATGTGCTGAGAGCACACAGACACACCTCTGGTGCATGTGTCCGATACACTGCCAGTTTGTTTAAAGTTCATAGTGCATGAGGCCAGGCAGAGTTGTGGTAACCATCTGGTGATCTTCTTTGCAAAATACACATCTTTAGAGCCTTCTTGCATTAAAAAATAAAATAAAATTGTTCTTTATTTAGAAAGCGCCAGTGCTGGTGGTGCCACCAAAATCCAAGCGTCATAGATCACTACACATTCCTCTGTTTGTCATGCCCTCTCGTCCAAGTGACAAGATAGCAAATCACAGTATTTTAAACTATAAGAATGGATTTTTACTTCCTTTAATTAGTAGTTTCTGGCCTTCGTGATGCCTCCTTCACAACGAGGATGCTCACGAGTGTCTTCATCACCATGGAGGTTTTACCTGGCCTGTAAAACAAGCTGTCCCGCAGACTCTGGATCCCATGATGCCTGGTTTCCTACAAATTTGTGTTTCATGATTGAATTCTTTGTTGTCTAATAAGATGCATGTTCAGAGTGAAGCCGTTCACATAACTGAGTCCTTCTAAATACTTTTGCCTTTTTAGATTCTCTGCTGTCTAATAATGGTTGAGATTGTGTCCAGTCTCTTCCACTGTGGAAGGATTAATGGGTTCTCCAGCTGCATCCACCTGCCAAATCTCATTTTAAAAAAGGTGCCAAGGGCAGAAATCCTGTGCTGCAGTGCAGCCTCATTTTTTCAGCTTGTTTTTCAGGTGGCCAGAAGTTCATCTGCATGATTAAACAGTGCAGAACTTTAAAACTGGTGCAGCAGAATGTATAAATTTGTCTTACAGATGAAAGCAAAGTGTTCAGTAGTGTTGGGAGAGGAAAATGACATCTTCAAAATAGATGCGAACCATATTATAGTCACCTCTCTTGAGCCCTTCTTTGACTATTTTCTCACAAGCTGCTGCATCAAGAAGGGCACACTTAAACACAGCTGATGGGTTTGAGATAAGGTTTGCAAGATTTTCAATCTTTTCAGTTCCATCAGGAGCTTCCTCTATTTAGGATTTCAAGTTTCTTATGCCATAGTCAATTTAGCTCACAAGGCATGGCTACCAAAGCATCTCTTACAAAACGATAAGAACCATTCTTCCCCTGTACACATAGATTGCAATTTTGTTGAGGTGCCTCATTCTCCCTCTGAATCCAAGGAAGGACTGTCATACAAAGAAGACCTGCGT
Source organism: Psittacus erithacus (assembly GCA_009867235.2). NCBI lineage: Eukaryota > Metazoa > Chordata > Aves > Psittaciformes > Psittacidae > Psittacus > Psittacus erithacus. Next base: position 60,176 of record WYDI02028850.1, read on the forward strand.
TCATTCAACCAGTTGAGAGGGAGCCCTGTAACAAATGGTCATTACTGGTCCTGCCTTACTCTGCTGCAATACGATAAGGACCAGAGTAAATTAAATTTCCTGTGACTCACCTGCAATTGGAGGAAAATTTATTGCTTAGTCGCTGCTACAGCATATGGGTTTGTCTGTCCCTGTGTACCCAGACATGCAGTAAGTATGCAGAAGAGAATAAGCCTGTTATTTTGCAACAGGCTGTTGTGAAAACAGGCTGTTTCAGGGGCACCTGCAGCCTCCAGAAGGAAAAGGAGTTAGCTGCTGGGTAGTGTGGAAACTCCTGCAAATAGGTCAGAGAGCTGTGTTGTTAAAAGCCGGAAGGCAGGTGCGCACAATGTCCTTTTTGAGTGGACAAAGAGTGTCAGTAGGAGTCAGAGCAGAGCAGCTCTCCTGCTCGTTAATTCTGTCTCTAGTTCCACCATTTCCTGTTCATTAACTCCCTCCACATCTCCCCTCTCTGCCTGAGCACAGTACTCAGACTCAATCATTGTCTCTGAAAGAGAAGGGTGTTGAAAGAAAGGGCCAGAGCAAGATCTCACATTCCCCACCTCTTCCAAGCTATGTTCCCTGCTAGAAAGCAATCAAACAAGCATTTTACACTTCCTTGGAAAGATAAATGTAAGTCAGGTTTAAAGAAGGTATGTACCCTCCAGCCACGATTTACCTTTGTGCTGCTTACTCTGTCAAGAAAACTTGTTTTTTCTGAAGCAACTGTCTCACCCATCTCTGTGTCTCACCCATGTTCTAAATCCTTCAGGAAGAAATAAACACAAAGGTCTGGTTTTGGTTTAACTGGCTTTTGTAAGGACATCAGTTTGTTTCTTGTTGCTTCTTTGTAGGTTTTGATATATTTTAAGTCGTAGTGTTATGCTTGGCTGAGCATGGTAGCAGCTCAATGGTCTATATGGACGCACACACAGATAGACTGTTCCATTGTCCTCTGAGGACAGTAGCAAACACCTCCCTTTTGATAGGTATCTGTTGGCTTACCATGGTCCACAAGTTCTCAGTCCACTGCTGGACCATAGAAGTGCCATTTGTTATCCCAGGCACTGTCTAGAATGGACAAAGGGCTAGAGGTCCTTCTCTTACACCACTCTTCAGATCAGTCAGGTATAGAAGGCTCTGCAGAGATACCAAAGCTTTGTGCAGAGGAAGAAGGGTTTGTGAGCTGCAGAGCTGACACGATGTGGCCACAAAGTACTGTGTCTGCTGGGATGATACAGAGCTGTAAGAAATACAATCTGCAGCATATTTTTTTTATCCATTGTATTGGCAGACACCAGGAGTGGCAGTGTCTTCTTGATTATCTCATCTCCTTTATCCAGACTGGTTAGTGCTGGACTTGTTTTCCCACACAGTACCATTACAAAGGCTGGGGCTGTGGAACCACAGTCAGGCCCCAGGATGAGCAAGCCTTGATGTGCCCAGGGCTGCTGGTGCAAGGTCAGACTGATGGATCACACAACCTAGAGTTGCTCTGCCCACGTTTGCTTAGGCTGACCCACCAGCCTTAAGTTCTTTCACAAAGAAACACTACCCATAGCTTTTGGATGGTTTGATACACATCTGCCATAAGGCACTGATTCAAATTAAACTTGCCGTTAATGGCTACCATAACATATGCTAAACACCTTGATCTAGGTGCGCTACCCTTTCATGTCAGCTTTGCATGAATGCCCTCAAAGTCACATGTGGGTACAGAAGCCATACAAGCAGCAAGAGGAGAACTGATGCTGTTCATGCTTTCAAGCAGTATCACAGCAGAAACAGCATTCCCAAATCTTTCTTGGCAATTTACTTTCTGCTTTGCTTTATTCCAAAAGGCTCCTGCCTGCCCTGCCCTGCACAGTTGAATAGCCACGGTGTGGGTGTTGTGGTGAGGAACACCCAGTGCTTAAGTATTTTCATTCAAAATGTACAGGGATGGATAGATGGAGGTGGTGAAGAACGAAACCAAAAAAGCCGACATGCATTATTTAGGACAAATGGACTTGATTATAGATCCTGAAGGTGCTATAAAACTGATGGATTACAGCCTCAGCATTTCTGGGATTTGAGCTGTCTGGCTTCCACTGTGCTTTCATTGTGTCAGCTCCCCCTCTTTTCATTGCTTCGTGCTGGAAACATTGCACTGGAGCACAAGTGAAGTGAAGCAGGTCCTAACTAGACCCAACAGCTGCCTTTTGTTGCGGCTGTGGAAACAGCTGTAAGTGGGTAATATAATCACCCTTCTGTTACCAGTCAGCTGCATATCATAAGCACCTTTCTTGGATGCAGGGGACCCAGAGGCAGCTCCTGTGGTGATGTAAATGCTACTGGGCCCATAGCATGCTATTTGTGCCCCATTTGACATACTAAGCACTTGTTCTGTCCTATGAGCATAAAGTTGACTGAGCAGATATTCTGCACCACTTTCATAACAGTGAGATTCATGTTTCATTCATGTACAGGAGGGGTCTTCACACTCATTCCTGTAGCGGAAGAAATGGTTTCTTGGCTTTTTGATCTGTTTCTCATCTTTTGAGCAATAAAACTTCACCATGAATGATGTCAGGCAGCTCAGGCTTGGTGCGCTCACACTTGAGGTGTTGTTTCTTTTCCTTTTTTTGACAAATAAGTAAGTTTTGGATGGGTGATAGGGGTGTTTTTACAAAAAAACCCCACCAGTTCTGTAGCTTTCTGTCTGAGATTACTGATCTAAAACCAGATTTGATGCAATAATATCTAGTCAGTCATTGAAGAAATCATAGAAAGACAGATGTAACAGCCTATCATCACAAGTCACAGATTGTAATGGGCAGGGCACTATCTGGATGTACTTGAAGCAGGACTGGGGGTGGTTGTTCTTTAAAAGCAGAAACAGACACAAGAGTATGTAAACACTGAAGACAGCAGAGCATCACCATTAAGAAAGTGGTCTGGGAACAGCTAGCCTGACCTTTAGATAATGATTTTAATTCATGTTCTTGGTCAGAACAAGTAACTTAATTAAACATCAGTTTCCCCCTGTAAAGGCAACTCACTACCTATTTAGAATACTTCAGAGCCCCACCCTGAAAAGGGTTGTAACCAGTCAGAAACTGGATATACTGATTCACCAAATACCCTTTGCGGCTGTTTTGGTAGTATGTTTTGTGCTGAGGGTGGAGTATTACAGTATTTAATGGCTAAAAACTGAGTTTGATGGAGTCAGTCTGTATCAGAACATTCAACTAAAGATCATGGATGGTGAATCTTCAGAGTGCTTATTGGTTTGGCACAGGAGAGCATATAACATGCCAGCTGCATGTATGGGTACTGTGGGAGCTGGATCAAGAAGAGATCCATTACTGATCAGAGGTGAGAGGGGTGGTATTAGGTATCTGCTTGGAGAAAAAGAAATAATTAATATAAGAAATTAAGAAACAAAACCAGTTGCTACCTCTGTAAGTGTCTATGCTGAATATCTTGAGTTACACTTCATTTACTCTGTATGTTTATATCCAGGTTCAGGTTCAGTGGTCGTATTCTTGGCCTTGCTCTCATTCACCAGTACCTTCTCGATGCTTTCTTCACAAGGCCGTTCTACAAAGCACTACTGAGGCTGTAAGTATAAGCATGCAGAAACTGTGCAGAAACAGCGATCCCACAGTGAGTCCTGCAGAGACACAGACCCTTGTGGAGTTGCTTCACGCACTCTGACCTTCAATTTCTTTCCATGTTTGGTTGGTCTGTGATAGGAAACAAACATGTTTTAATTTTCCTCTACTTTGTCCAAGACCCTGCCTTCCATAAATACTATGTTGATAAAAATGCATAGTAAGTATAACATTTACAAACAGACATTTGAAAGTACTGACCCATAATCCCACAGTTTACTACTTATTGATAAAGTAGTAACTTACTGATGAAAACTCATGAAACTTCAGCTATGTGGAAGACTGAAAAGTATCTTTGATGGAACAAAGCAAAATAACAACAAAAAGGGAGGGAGGTCATATTAAGAAAAATCCATAATTTCTCGTGCCTCACTGGTGGAATTGGGTTTCATTCTAAAACACAACTCGCGTTCATTAGCTATGCTAATGTAGATATCAACAGTGAATGTTTCTCTTTTGGCCTTCTACTGTCTTTTATATTAGTAAGCGGAAGCTACCAGTAATATATTGCTTCCAATGTCAAGTTTATAAGGTTAATTTTAACTGACAGTCTGTCCCTTTTTATAGACTGCAGTAAGTCAAGGTACATAAAGTCTGCAGCAATGAGAAAAGCCAGAAGCAGTAAGTTCAGACTGCAATTAAATGACAAAGAGCAGAATAAAACTTAGCTGAAATAGTTTATCAAGTAAGACGATGCCAGATCAGCAAAGATATTTGTCTTAACATCCTTTGGGTTCTTTAACATGTATTTAACTTATTAATATGTTTTTGTAACAGTGGTTATTGCTGGGGTACAAACAGTTTCATCTCTACTGTATTTGAGCTAGTCTGGAAATAGCCTGAAACCTAGAGTGCTCCCTGCATCATATTGCCCCTTTAGTGGGTTTGAAACCACCTGCCCTTTCAGCAAACAAAGCAGGCTCCTTACTAGCAGAAGTTTAGGCTGCTTGGTCTGCCTTATGTCAGTCTTGTGTGCTCACCTCAAGGATGATAGATATGTGGAAGCAGCCAGGCACAGCATGGTGGGGCCCATTCATTCTGAAGGTAAGCATGTGCTCTGAAGTGCAGGGCATCCTGAAGATTCACTTTAAATCACGCCCCAGGGGTGCCCTCTGACAGCAAATAGTGCAGGCAGCCAACAGATTTGGCCTTGAGCCCAGCCATGCAAAGCAGTTGCAGAACTGCTTTGAGAGGGTCTGTATAACAGGCTTTGATGTTAACAAAACCAAACGAACACCAGCTTTGTGTTGGCTCTTCAGCACAGATCTGTTCATATTCTTAGTAGTAAGCCAGCTTGCCAATAGTTATGGAGTCTTATGTACAGCTACCTCTTTTTTCTTGCCTTGCAATCAGGCCGTGTGATTTAAGTGACTTAGAGTACCTGGATGAAGAGTTCCATCAGAGTTTGCAGTGGATGAAAGACAACAACATCACGGATATCCTGGATCTCACCTTCACAGTGAATGAGGAGGTGTTTGGACAGGTGAGCTCGGCTATGTAGACCGTCTGAAAAGCCAATCTGAAACTGACAGAGTTGCACATGATGAACATCTTTCTGTCAGAAGAGATCCTTTAGCCTTTCCATAACGTTTCCTTCTCCTACGTTCTGATTCTTTCAAGCCACCTGTTTCAATGCAGATGTTTGTTCCTAGGGTTTATCATATAAAATACCAGCCCCCCTACAGGCCTATTGAGCCACACACTGATGAGCATAAGGAATTCTCTGAAGTGGAGTGCAGCTCTCCAGGGCCTGGTTCACACAGATGTGGCATTCAGTGAATGCAAGCAATGTAACTTAAAGCTGATGTGACTGAAAGGGTGGGGGATTAGGAGGGAAGAAAAGCATTTGGCAGGTGGTGTAAGACCTGGCAGCTCTCACCATTATTTTGTCTAAAAGCTCCTTGTTAGATTCTGTGTCTCTCACCTTCCACCTACTTAATAACTTGGTATGTACACCCATTTATTATGCTTTCTACCATTCAACTCTACCTTAGTCAGATAAATCTCTTTAACCTGGCTGATCTGGATAACTGTAACTTTAAATGAGGTGCAACCCTGGCTTAAGTCCAGACTGGCCATGAGAACAAGTGTCTCCTATGGGATTCTTAGGCTTGCACTGAAGCCCTGGTGCTCCTTGGTGTTGTAACCCGTGCTAGGTTACAACTGTCTCTGGGAAGACTTGAAGAGACCCAGAGCAATATCCAGACCAAGATTAATGACCTCCAAAGAGATATGGAAAACCAGAGAGGCTGAAGAGCCAAGCTCACCAAGTACTGCAAGTTAACTGGAAGTCAACTTGTATAAGGAGCAGACGCACAGTGTCAAAGGGAGCAGACATCAGGTGGAATACGTGGAATATACAGAGAGTGGCTCTTAGGCCTTGAAAATGAAGTTGACAGTAGGAGTTTGCGCAGAGGTAGGGTAGCTCTGTGAGCCAGGGGAGAAGTGACTGATTTCTGAAGGCAGGAATTCTGGCCCTGGGAGTTAAAGAGCTGCTCAGCTATAAGCTTGAAGGTAACAGAAAGCATGCGAGACTTCAGGGGATAACTTGAAAACTGAACTTAGGTTGCTTATAGTACAAGGTTATGAAGGATGAGCAGAGTCAAGGGTGAATGAAGTTAGAAGGATAGGACAGAAGAATTTAAGTAAGAAGCCTCTGTAGGAACAACAACCCTGTTTCTCCACAGACTTAAGTGCAGGGGGTTTTCATGAGCTTTGAGCTGAGAGCTTTCATGACATTCAGTTGACAGTACAGTGATTTCCCTGGAAGGTATGGCTATATAAGACTAATATATAAAGACAGACAGAAACATACTGACATATTCGCACAGACAGATGAGACAAGTTTGTATTTACATTGGAAGATTACAAAGTTGAGTAAGAATCTCAGCCTGAATTGCCCCGACACATCTGAAAGTAACATTTGGCACACTAATTACTTGGTATGCTCGCCCCAAAGAAAAGAGCTAGACAATTACATAGCTGTCTGTTGTGGAAGATAAGAGATGGCTCCAAAGAGAATAGACAAAAATCACAATCTGTTGTAGATACTGTGAAATGAAAGTAAGAAAACCAGAATTTTATGCCAGCTGCCACGTTGCCTAGTACTTTATTTCATATGCACTAGACATAACCTTGCTAGATCTAGGGATGGGGGAAACTGGTTCTCGCTGTGAATTCTGGCTGTCAGAATCCAAGAGTCCCAAGTCAAATGAGATTTTCAGCCTTCTGAGGTTTGCTAAGTGCTGACAGCAAAATAAGGAAGAAATCACAGTCATGTTTTATGCTCACAGATGGATCGCAGTTGGAAATTCATGCGTGCCAAAGGTATCTGACCACTTAAATGCCAACTGAGCATTGCTTTGCTGGGTATGTGTCCAAGTGTAGATCACGGTGGGAGCTCTGCTAATATTTGAGAAGCTGTAGTTCAAGGGTTGGGTAAGGAAAACAAGAAAGTGTTTTTTTGAGAAGCCATAGATGGGTTACAGCCCTTTTGTCCTGCTCCACAATTACTTTATTATGGACCAGTCACTATGTCTTTCATTTTTCTTTTCTTGTCTCATTTCTGGTGGGTATTTAGCTTTAAGCCTTTCGGGCAAAATCTTCTTTCTTGGTACCTTTTTAATTCTGATTTACTACTGAGGAGTTCCAGCCTTCTGGCATACTGGAGCCTGGAGCACTACTGTAATAGCAGAGATTTGAGAATTTCACTTACAAGAGTCATGTCAGTTGTGACCCTAAGTACTCTCTCATGCTTTTACCCATTAGGAAGTGTTCTTTAGGCCTGTCTCCAAGCTCTGTATGTGGACACAACCTGTCTCTGAGCCCTGGCAATTGCTCCAGTCAGGTTACAGGAATGAACAAGATTGCTTGAAATATCTTCTTGCCACTCTGAAACCTGATTCTGAGTTCTAGCTCTAGTTAATGCCTCTATGAGCGAGAAATTAAAAACAGGGACACATTGTTATTGATTGCCTGCCTGCAATTGTAGATAACCATTGTATTTGGAATTGTATGGATAGTGACAAGTGAAGAACTCACCAGCATGTCTGGGTGTTTGTGGGAAGTCTTGCAACTGGACATCTGGACTTACGGTCGTGCTTTAAACTAGATAACTTTTAGTCTTTAGTTTTGACAGATGTATCTTAATGCTGCACAGTCTTGAAGCATCCAGCATGGTAACTACGCTAGAGTGTTGCCCTCTGGACAGTGCAGCATTGTTTGTATAATGGTGATCCATGATATACATGTGGGAGTTTAACCTGAGCTAGCTGAGAGTTCCTAACTCATTACATCCAACCTCACTTGTTCTTGCTGTTTCTCAAAGAAGCTACAGATTAGGTGACTCATTCAGTGTTTCCATAATTCATAATGTTACAACAGGTCCCTCAAGCAAAGTGACCTAAATACTGTATATATGCTGTGTGCTCTGTTGGCCTAATAAATAGATAATAATATAAATAATATGTAAATAATACAAATAATGAATATGTATTCATGCAGCTCATTTACTACCTGTGCTAGACATCATTGTTATAGCAGCAGAAAACCGAAGAGAAGTGTAAAACATTCTTCCTTTTAAATCCACTAGAATTGGCTGTGAAAATAATTGCAAGATAAATACTGTTTTCTGTCACATGAGGAGTATGTGCTTGCTGGGTAGACTCTAGATTGATTCCTTAAATCCCTTCTCAGTTTTAAGCCTTAGTAACCCAGGCCAACCAAATTACCATTAAAAGGCAATGAAATGCTGTAGCTTTTGATATAAAACAAAGAAGAAAGTTATTTCAGTACAAACACAGGTTTGGATGGTGGATACAAAACTGAATCCCACAGTGGCTGTATTTGTCCTCTGCGGAGGGTTCTGGACAGGTTTTGTTCAAGTAGTGTGTTGGCAGTATGCATTTTGTTATAGTATCTTTGGCTATTGGGATTTCTGAGTAAACATTTTTATTAGCACTTAGGGAAGCATAACACTTGTTGCCTAAGAGACAAGTAGATATCCCTTCTAGTTAGCAAAACAGGCTGCCTACTCCAGTACTGTGATTTCCTCTCCATCCTGTTGTTTCCTGTACTGCTGCTTCGATAAACTACAGCAAGTAGCAAGCTGGTATGGTTGCAGCTTCTAAAAGGGGAAAGCAAAGAAGGATAAAAAGATGGACCAGAGTGGCACATTGTGCATGGCTTATGGATGGTGCTCTCTGAATCACTTTTGCTGGTACAGTTTGGAGCAACCTAAAGGTCAGTCCAGCTTCAGCTGGGGATAAGACTCTAAGGCAAGGCCTGGGGGGGGTGTTCCTCATTACCCTTTCTGATTCTACTGCAAATGGGCATCAGGCCAGAACAAGAAATATGGCTGTTAGGTTTTTCACTTCCATTTTCAAAGTACAAGTTAAATTTGAAACAGAATGTGAGCCATACATTGCTACAGCACTATTTGTCTATGTTCTGTAGGTGACAGAGAGAGAGTTGAAATCTGGAGGAGCAAATACAGCAGTGACAGAAAAGAACAAAAAAGAGTACATTGAGAGAATGGTTAAGTGGCGAGTGGAACGAGGAGTGGTTCAGCAAACAGAGGCCCTGGTCCGTGGCTTCTACGAAGTAAGTAACAAAGAGATGTTCTTACAGTTTTCCATTCCTCATCTGAATGAGATGAACCCATGGTTAAACTGTGCTTCATCAGTCCCCTAGGATATAGCTAAACATACACAGATGGCAAGGAACTGGAGTGTCTGGATCGGTAGAGACAGGGACCTTGGATATGGCATGTTTAGCATTAAGGGAGAAAGGATAGAAATGTGTATTCTGAATATGATGAAGCATAATGAGCAAATACTTTCCATTCACATAGTAAGAGAAGTAGGCATTTCAAATTTTGTTTTACCCTGCTGTGGTACACGAGAAGATTATGAAGAGTTGTAAGCTTTGCTGTATCTTTAGGGACTCATTTCAGTAAAGTCAGTCCTAGGATGCAGTCAGCTATTATCTTACTAGTACTCATGGATGCTGCTCCATTGTTGTCCCTGGATTTTGGTAATTTATTGTTGCTCAAGACCTGGATCTGAAAACATTCTTCTGACAGAGTTGCTACAAAGACTGCCAAGGACTGGACAAAAACCTGTGGCTATGCTGACCACCCCATGTAGTCACCTATTCTTGCCCCTTACTAAGCATATTCAAAAGTACATCTTGCCCTGGCAGCTGTACACTGTAAGTAGAAGTTAAGGGCTGTCTTGCAGGGGGAAATAAGAAAAACCAGCAGCCCTGGAAAATAAAAGCAGCAGATAACAGACACACAGAATGCTGAGAGCTGGTGGTTCCAGGGAATTGTGCAATGATGTTTACAGGGGGTGGAAGCCAGTGAGGGTGGATTTGTAGCTGAACAGACTAGGTCAACTCTTTCCTGTAGAAAGGGGTTGGTAAGTGACTCCGTATGGTTTATTAAAGCATGCGTATGGTTTGCCAGCTTTTTTCTCCCTGTGAATACTGCAGGATGTTAAAGCTTTTGGTTTCACATAATGAAGAAAGTGAAGCTCAGCTGCATCTTCAGTGGATGAAGACCTGAGGGCACTCCTCTACAATTGTAATCAAATTCTAATGCAAACCAAATATAAAATAAATTGTCCATATTACAAATCCAGTCTTTGACTATGAAAATCACTTGTCAGAATGAGTATAACAAAGAAAGTGTTCTGCACACATGATGCCCTGTCACTTGTATTGTTTCATTCTGGCCAAATCTCATGTGTCATCATTGTTTGCAGCTCAAAACATCAGCAGACTCCCTGAAGAGGAGCACAGATTTATCAGCAGAGGAATGGAAGTCAGCTGTCAGCATGCAGACTTTGTCAGATTAAAGAGCTGGCCATCAGAGCCATAGGTTTGCAAGACACTGAATCTGCTTTATTTCCAGTCTGAAACTGTGCTTACAAGTGGTTTTTGTTCCAGGTTGTAGACTCCAGGCTTGTCTCTGTTTTTGATGCCAGAGAACTGGAGCTGGTTATAGCTGGCACTGCAGAAATAGACCTCAATGACTGGCGAAACAACACAGAATATCGTGGAGGTAAACTGCCTGCTGATACTTACTATATCTTGACTGTTTTCAGTCTAAAACACGAAAGACTGTCCATCTCTTCCTTCTGTCTTTCGTGAGGGAAATGACCCATTTTGTTCAGGAATATTTTGAGTAATAACTCATGAAATAAAATCTCAGGTTTGGATCAACAGATGTAATAATAATGAAATTGCTTCTGCTACTTCTGTCCAGGTTTTATCCACTCAATTCCTATGATCTTAACAGAACAGGAGTTTTGACTAAGGACTGAAAAGGATTTGCAGTATTAGATCTGAAAGTTGCTCAGATGACTGAATGAACTCCTGGGCTCACTGAAAGTAGTACCACAAGATCTCTTGGCTTCAGCACGGACCTGAATTTCACAGTTCCCAATTACACTTCAGCAACATAGAGATCTTCCTTAAGCATCCTGTCAGCCTAAACTATGTCTAATCGGGGTTTTTATCCCTTCTCTAATGGTTGGCCTGGTCTTGCTTTAAACGCTGAGCATGATTTATCCAGGCTGTCTTGGATGATGTATAAATGTGAGATCCACCAGTTCTGTACTGCAAAAGAGAAGTCCCTGAGGTTCGTGTATTCTCCCCTGGAATATGTTTTAAGGTATTAATTCTTTGCTGCTCACTGCCCAGCCTTTGTGTTACCTTGAAGTATGCAGCTTACTACAAGCACAGCTGGTCCCCAGAGTTATTCTCCTACTTTTTTCTGTTTAGCTATTGAAACTAAGTTCAGCCTGGGCTTATTGTGGCTTTCACTAGCACAAACCAAGGCACAGAGGCTCTCAGGTGGGAAGTTTGCCAGGGAAGGGCTTGCAGCAGCAGACTCCTCTCCGTATGTTGAACACTATTGCAATCCAAAAGAGATTTTATTTGGGAACCAGAGATTGTTAAGTCATTAGGACTCACACTGTGTGGTATATCGCAATTGGTCTTTTATGTCTCATGCAGGTAACCCCTGTTCTTGCCAAAGGATTTGCAAGAGGCTTAAATACATATTTGAGTTCCAGGGTTTCAAATGACTTAGTGATATTATAGTACCCACATCCAGGACAGGATGAGGGCTGGGACCTATTGCTTATCAAGAACAAGATATATTGTTATGTCAGGATCTTTTCAGGGAGAGATCTACTGTCCCATGATAGCAGGAACATATTTTGATGTTACATTTCCCACTTGGTGGGAGTGATTTGAATTTCTCTCTTGTGCTTCTTGGTTTAGGTTACCATGATGGACACATCGTAATACGGTGGTTCTGGGCAGCAGTGGAGAGATTTAACAATGAGCAGAGACTGCGGTTGTTGCAGTTTGTTACTGGAACATCGAGCGTGCCATATGAGGGCTTTGCGGCTCTCCGAGGGAGCAATGGGCTGCGACGCTTCTGTATAGAGAAATGGGGGAAAATCACCTCCCTCCCAAGGTATGTCCTAGCTAGGATATAAACCCAGAAATGCTCTGGGAACGGTGAGCCTGGTACTTGTGTCTCTCTGCCAGTGAAAGATAATGAATACAGTGAGGACATCTTAAAACAGCAAAGAACAATTATGAGTTTGTTCTGTAATTACACTTGGATAAAAGGGTTTTCTTATGCTGCCTTTCTGATTTGCAGGCTCAATTTAAATGTCTTTGAATCCTGGGAAATAGTTAAGATCAAGATTTCCATTGATCCAAACCTAGTTCTCTCATTTTTATTCTGGAACAGATCCAGAGCTGATTCTGTTCCCTTTACTTGCAAAATACTGGTGAAAATATTTATGAGTTTACAGAGCCATGAAAGCCAGAATCTGTCTCTAAGTTTTGGCCAGAGACCTGAGTGTAATCCCTTCATTTGCTCTGATGATTCCACTTTTTCATCACAAAGGAGCTTAGTGAGGGACTTCAGATCATATGGTGATAATACCCAATTTGTTACATCTAGTTCAGTCAACCAGCTAGAAGCAAATGAGCCATAATGTCATAGAGAGTCAATAGATTTCACAGTGCTTCCAAAAAGAAAGGTCATCTTCCTTTTCAGAACAAAAGGGGCTGGGGTACAGAGGAGTGGTCTGACTTGCCTAAGGCTACCCAAGAGAGCCATAGCAGAGCTAGTGATACATTCAGCTTTGAGTTCTGCTCCAGCACTCTGTCAGTGGCCAGCACTCATCCTTCTTCACTGAAGTGAGTCATTTTCTCTTGAACATCTTTACAGTTGCCTGAGGTTCTGCCCCATTGAGGTTACAGAACATTTCTCATGGGGCTGCATCTCAGCACCTCTGAGATACTTCTGCTATGTGACCTTTTTACACGTTTGCCCTCCGAAGGATGCTTTCCTGGTTACTTGCCATCCGTGTTGTTTACCCAGAAGCATGCTATAAGACATGGACCTGAGCAGACCTCCAGAGTCCTCTGGAGAGGGGAAGTCCAAATGTGTTCACCTTCTTAGTCCAAGCCTGCTCAAGACCATGTTTATGCAGAGGGGAGACACAAGAGCAGACATTCAGAGGTGACATCTTATGTGGACTCCCTCTAAAGTCAGGAAAAGGAAAGTGTGTGTTTTTAAGACACAGTTCATCTCACCTGAACACAGACTTTTACAGTAGCTCACTTGAATCACACCTGGTACATCCTGATTTATCTCCATTGACCATAAAGACTCTACAGAGACTATATGGAGAGCTAGAGCCTTTGTGAAAGCTAGACATAGGCACTGAGATTTAAAAACAGATGAAAACATATAAGGTCAGTGAGATGACTCATGCCCTCTTGAGCTTCAGCCAGCAATGTGGAGAGAAAGCCTGAGAGCTACAGTTTGCTATGTGTAAGCCAGATCCCCCTTTTGCAGCATATATATGTACAGTCTGGTTCTATGTAAGGGTTTCAGACCTTACCAAGGGCATTCCTGCCTGCAGACAGCCAGCGACTGGAAGTCACAGACTTGTGCACCATTCCTGCAGAGATCAGTTTTCACTCTTTCTGGGATGGAAAGGGGTGAGAGAGGAGGGGAACCTTAGCCACAGAAAATGCCCTGGGCTGACCCATTAAGTTCTGAAAAGGTAATTGGCCTCTTTCTGCTCTGCTTAACTTGCTTTGTAAACCCAGGCAGTGCTTATGACCTAGATGAAGTTAGCCCCAAGATATCCATATTAACGACTTGATGTTTGTCTGCTGATCACCAAACTTGTTGCTCCCCCTGAAAGAGGCCTCTTGTGCAGGTGAAAGTTGTTAGCACCTTTTAGAAGTCTTAGAGCTCTGCATTCATTTTAGCCAGGGGAAAGAGAAACAGCGCTTGCTCATGGGGGATAAACACAGCTTGATCACCCTGAATTATTACCTGCATTTGTATGAAATTATGGGGTGCTGCCAAGTATACACAGTGTTAAGAAGTACATAAAACACACAGGCTAAACCTGGAGGCTCCCTGCACCCATAGTCAAGCAACTTAATAAATGTTATTTAAAACTTTCTTTAAATGCCTGATTATGGATTGCCCATGTTTGGTTAAATTTACTTACGTATTTACTTAGACTTAGAGGCTAAAAGAAAGTTATATGTCATATCCTGTAGGCCTTTTGGCTCTGTGATACACTATGAGTGTAACTAGCTGTTTAAAATAAACCACAATAAATTCTCTTCTCCCTCTAACAATTCCTACAATTTCACAGTGAGGGTTACCTTTGTTCCGTGCTTTCAAAGTCCTAGGAAAAACCCCAGCCAAACAGCTTTCTTGTGTCTTAGCAATCATCAGATTTAGTCATTATGTGCTTAGGTGTGGATTGTACTTCTTAATTACTGGCTTAGTTCTTAGGCCCTGACCCAATAAATGTGATGCTATGAGGGTTGTTACAGAAGCTTGCATAAAGCTGATGCATTTGGCTTCCAGGACATGCAGGTAGCTGGTGGCTCACTGGGGATAGGTTAGCCTGGCCTTTGGGTTTTCAGCTGTTTTACAAAGCATCAAGGTAATGTTTAGCTCTATTGGAGAGTCCAGGACTCTTTTTGTATTATCTCACTGCTGCTCTAGATGTCTAAAGCAGTGAGGCAGCTCTCCTTTATATCTTGTCCTTACACTTTGGCAATGAAGCATGCAACTGCCATTTGCTTATAGTAAGCAAAAGTGTGATAATAAAACCAGCCACGCATTTTCACTTGTGACAGCACCGTGGCACTCCCAGAAAAGAGACATGGTGTAATTGTCTAAATTGCAGCACTTTCTGAAGAACAGCCACTAATACATAATGCCAGAGTGCTTCTTGAAAGCACTGAGGGTGCAAGACTTTCTCAGGGAAGTTGAAAATCTGGTACCTTCGTTCTAAATTGGTGGACTTCTTCATCAGTACCAGTTCCCCTACATGAACAGGGTGATGGTGGTGTCGTATGTTCATCTAATACAAATAAGAGTTAGATTACACCAGTAGTTCATTTGTGGAGTGTGCATGTGTGCGAGACACGTTACCCGTGTTAGAAAGTCAAAGTACTGCACAGCTCAGAGATGTGCTGTAATCCCAGATCTCTTGACCCTAAAAGCCTAAAGCAGGTTCCAAAGAGACTGCCAGATTTACGGATCTGTCAGTGTAAATTTGTTCATCAGGGCTGAGTTTTGCTCTATCTAATATGCAAAGCTTTGTCCTGAAATAAAGGAGTTGCATATTTTACTTTTAGTAACTGATTGCCTGAGTAGGGAGGGATGGAGAATTCTTCCAGCTATAGCTTCTTCTGAAGCAGGAAGCCTCTCTTCAGGTTTCCTGGGTCATGCAAGGACCACAAGAACTTATTCTTTATTCCCCACCAAACACTAATGAACATACACAGCTTGCTCTGATATTGTGGGAGCAGAACTCCTGGCCCAAAACAAACCAGTGCGAAGAACTAGCAGTGTTTTCTACTGCAGCTATAGGAGGCAACAGCTCCCTTTTCTTAAATCCTCAGCCCGCAAAAGTGTTCAGTGCCTAGAACTGCCACTGTCCCATCTTCTGGTTGTGCTCCTCCCCTGCCCAAAACTCCTGTCAGCTCCAAGGTTATTTCTGTTTGAGTATCAATGAAGTATCTCAGTGTGAATCCCAGTGAGTCAAATAATCACATTTGACACAACGAGGTCAGCTTTCCAGCAGTGCTGAGCCGCAACTACCCTTTCATCAAACAAGATTTTCATTCAGCAAAATAATATAAATGATCACTATTGTGTCTGCATGATAAAAGATTACCAGTGCTAGTAAATACCTGACCTTTTGTAAGAGAATACTGTCCCTGTCTATTCGATGATCAGGTATGTAATCACACCAGAATCCCATATAGCAATTAAAAGATGATTCTGTGTGACTACAGAGAACTTTGTTCTCATAATTTCCTTCCTTCCCATTGGACTGTGTGTGCTTTGTTGTCTTTTATCATTCCTTATCTCCCATCCCTCTTCTCTTTCCGCTTTTCTCACATACAATAGAAATACCAGCTACAAATCTATATTCACCTATTAAGCAGTGGTTCCCAGGCAGCATGTAAGTGTAAATGGAACAAAAGTTGATACCTGTGGGTCCTGAGGTTGATCAAAGAAGGGTTTGTGGGTTCTTCTTCTTTCTTCTAAAGAAAGCAAGGTGAAAAGGAGAAATGCCTGATTTCTGCCTGACAGCCATGGCTATGTTAGAATGCAAGCCTTATTTGAGTTGTTAAGTTTCATGTCTAAATAAGGTCG